>CAXKVR010000725.1:0-19968 GCA_964058845.1 Carex sylvatica
CCATAATGCGGAATGTAGCATAAAGGACAATGTACAAGCTTGATTTCTTTTAATTAGAATTAATTTATGTTATCATGTTTGGAAATTTTGCTAAGTCCTATCCTAAATTGAACACTCCTAATCAAGAAGGGAAGACTCTAATAGACCATCTGTTGGCATTTCAAGTCTTAATTGTACCAGTCATGTTTTATTACGTATGCATTAAATCAACTCGCCAATAAAATCATACCATAATCAATAGCCAAGGAACATGCGCCAACTGACATGATGTATTAATGCATTCAATTACCAGAATCCAATGTTTTTTTATTAAATTGAACCAAACCAATCCATACATTCACAGATAAAAGAAGAAGAATGAGGGATACTCTTTGTGGACGAGGCATATAGGCTGATACCGATGCAGAAATCTGACGACAAGGACTATGGGATAGAGGCGCTTGAGGAGATCATGTCAGCCATGGATGAAGGCAAAGTAGTTGTCATTTTTTATGGATACCACGAACCGATGAAGCGCGTGATTGACGCGAATGAGGGTTTTCGCCGACGGGTCGAGAAGTTTTTCTATTTCGACGATTTCACCCCTCTAGAACTTGCTGAGATTTTACACCTGAAGATACATTATTTGAAGGGGTACAAATTGCACCAATGTTGTACTATTCATGCACTTGCCCAGCTCCGACATTTTTAAAAATACCCAAAAAAATAAATAAATTATTAAGAATAACAGGGTTGGAGTTGAAATTTTAAAAATGCCCAAACCGCCTCATTTTTTAGCTGTTAGAAATTTTAATTCCTAACCGCCCTATTTATCGGCGGTCCGAGATTTTTTTTTTTTTTTTTTTTTTTTGGACCGCCCAGAAATTCGGCGGTCAGAGATTTTTTTTTTTTTTTTTTTTGCAAATCTGGTTAACATAGCAAAACACCTTCAAAAATCGTGAAAATTGACCGACATGCAGTCTTGACATTGTCGAAAAGGACTGTGAAGTTTCATACAAAATCTCCGAACATGCATTGAGATATCGGCTCTCAAAAATTGCCCGAACTACTGAATATTTCATTCTGAGCTCAACTTTGCACATCTGGTTAACATAGCAAAACACCTTCAAAAATCATGAAAATTGACCGACATGCATTCTTGACATCGTCGAAAAGGACTGTGAAGTTTCATACAAAATCTCGGAACAGGTATTGAGATATCGGCTCTCAAAAATTGTCCGAACTGCTGAATATTTCATTCTGAGCCCAACTTTGCACATCTGGTTAACATAGCAAAACACCTTCAAAAATCGTGAAAATTGACCGACATGCAGTCTTGACATCGTCGAAAAGGACTGTGAAGTTTCATACAAAATCTCCGAACAGGTATTGAGATATCGGCTCTTAAAAATTGCCCGAACTGCTGAATATTTCATTCTGAGCTCAAATTTGCACATCTGGTTAACATAGCAAAACACTTTCAAAAATCGTGAAAATTGACCGACATGCAGTCTTGACATCGTCGAAAAGGACTGTGAAGTTTCATACAATATCTCAAAACAGGTATTGAGATATCGGCTCTCAAAAATTGCCCGAACTGCTGAATATTTCATTCTGAGCTCAAATTTGCACATCTGGTTAACATAGCATAACACCTTAAAAAATCGTAAAAATTGACCGACATGCAGTCTTGACATTGTCGAAAAGGACTGTGAAGTTTCATACAAAATCTCCAACAGGAATGTGAAGTTTCAGCAGTTGTGACAATTTTTGAGAGCCGATATCTCAAGACCTGTTCGAAGATTTTGTATGAAACTTCACATTCCTGTTCGACGATGTCAAGAATGCATGTCGGTCAATTTTCACGAATTTTGAAAGTGTTTTGCTATGTTAACCAGATGTGCAAAGTTGGGCTCAGAATGAAATATTCAGCACTTCGGGCAATTTTTGAGAGCCGATATCTGAATGCCTGTTCTGAGATTTTGTATGAAACTTCACAGTCCTTTTCGACGATGTCAAGACTGCATGTCGGTCAATTTTCACTATTTTTGAAGGTGTTTTGCTATGTTAACCAGATGTGCAAATTTGAGCTCAGAATGAAATATTCAGCAGTTCGGGCAATTTTTGAGAGCTGATATCTCAATACCTGTTCGGAGATTTTGTATGAAACTTCACAGTCATTTTCGACGATGTCAAGACTGTATGTTGGTTAATTTTCACGATTTTTGAAGGTGTTTTGCTATGTTAACCAGATGTGCAAATTTGAGCTCAGAATGAAATATTCAGCAGTTCGGACAATTTTTGAGAGCCGATATCTCAATACCTGTTCGGAGATTTTGTATGAAATTTCACAGTCCTTTTTGACGATGTCAAGACTGCATGTCGGTCAATTTTCATGATTTTTGAAGGTGTTTTGCTATGTTAACCAGATGTGCAAAGTTGGGCTCAGAATGAAATATTCAGCAGTTCGGACAATTTTTGAGAGCCGTTATCTCAATACCTGTTCGGAGATTTTGTATGAAACTTCACAGTCCTTTTCGATGATGTCAAGACTACATGTTGGTCAATTTTCATAATTTTTGAAGGTGTTTTGCTATGTTAACCAGATGTGCAAAGTTGGGCTCAGAATGAAATATTCAGTAGTTCGGGTAATTTTTGAGAGCCGATATCTCAATGCCTGTTCGGAGATTTTGTATGAAACTTCACAGTCCTTTTCGACGATGTCAAGACTGCATGTCGGTCAATTTTCACGATTTTTGAAGGTGTTTTGCTATGTTAACCAGATGTGCAAAGTTGGGCTCAGAATGAAATATTCAGTAGTTCGGGCAATTTTTGAAAGCCGATATCTCAATGCCTGTTCGGATATTTTGTATGAAACTTCACAGTCCTTTTCGACGATGTCAAGACTGCAAGTCGGTCAATTTTCACAATTTTTGAAGATGTTTTGCTATGTTAACCAGATTTGCAAAAAAAAAAAAAAAAAATTAAAAAAAAATATATATATATATATATCTGACCGCCGAATTTCTGGGCGGTCCAGAAAAAAAAAAAAAAAAAAAATCTCGGACCCTGTTATTCTTAATAATTTATTTATTTATTTGGGTATTTTTAAAAATGTCGGTGCCCAGCTTATTGAGAAGGAGACGACTGAGAAATTGAGGAAGGAGTGGAATGGAGATTTGATTATACCCTGGCTGAAGAATGCCCGGGATAATTTGGACGAACGGCTAGATTTTGATGTGGAGGATACTGAGGTGATGGTGACTATTACTTTAGGTGACTCGGAGAAGGGACTTCATCAGATTTCAGAGGAGAGTCCGGATGAAGTTTGGAGAGTGTAGTGCTGTGTCTAGGTTTGAATTACATTTGTTTTATTTAATTCATTATTTTTATTTTGGAAATGTCATTAAATCAATTTCCAAAGTTCATAATATCATTTATAGTATTCCCATTGAGTAATGCATTATTGATTTTGTCATGGATGCCTTAGTAGTTAGTACAAAGCATGGGTATGGATTCTTTTGCCCCTCTAGCAGTTTCCTGCAAAATACCAAACTACCTCTCTCATAATTGTTTCTCTGCTTGAATGGATCTATGTATATATTTCTTATATTTTAGTGATCACATGAGCATTTGTGTTTTTGAGGGGTATAGATGGTATTTTGAATTAGTGTCCCTGGAAATAATTTCTCGATTCTTTAATTTTTGGTGTTCTTTTGATATGAGGGTATCTAGGAATTGGGATCAGGAACTGGCTTCAATTTGTTGGCGTATAATCTAAAATCCAGTTTTCATTCCTGCGGCATCTTCAAAGTTCGATCTGGCAATGCTGTGACTTACTTTTTTTGTGACATAAATGGGCAAGGTAAATGTGAATCTCAAATTTCTCTCTTTTTCTTCGTCCAATGAACTCCATCACGGCCCACTAATTTGGGTTATTATTAATTGTGTTTTTCAAAAAGAAATGTCATCCGTAATATGAACTTTTTGTTGTCATAATTTACTATATACAAGTATGCTGTTTTACTGATTGATTATCAATATAAAACTACACAAGTAAAAACAAAAAGGGAGATTGTTCATATATGTGTTCTTGCGGAATTCTATTGTGCATTTGAATTCCTTAGTTCATACCAGCAATCCTCGTCCTTTTCTTTTCTGAAAAAAAAGGCATTCAAGCCCATTGCATTACCAGAATCAATCCTAAATTCATCTCTACTCTCTGGCAGCATTCCTCGTCTTGTTGAAATACTATTTTTGTTCGCAATGGTATGTAGTCTCTCATATCAATATTCATTGAAATACTATTTTTGTATGTACCGGGTGGTACCATATATAAGAAATATGGAAGAAGGAAGAAGTGTACATAGGCCTTTACACATGTTTTAAAGTCACAGCTGGATCAGAGTGATTTGATTCAAGGGTGCAATATCAGAGTTTTTTGGTTGTGGATAGGATAGGTAATTTACCATACTCACTGTACTGGTGGAGTCTACCATTTCTTGTGTTGTTCATGTATACGTTAGTAATTTGTCCAGTATAACAGAATAGTATGAAAATCCTTTTTTTTTTCCTCTTATTGTTAATTTTAGCGATAAGCTGAGGGCATCCAGGAATGCTATATCAAATGCTGATGTCACTGATGAGGTTGTGTTGGCACGCATAGCACTCCCTTCTCATTTTCACAGTGCCAGAACAAGGTATCTGTGGCCTAATTTTTGTGCAATTAATTCACACTAGAGGAAAGAGTTCAAAGAGATGTGATAACCATGGATGATTATCAGCTAAAAGAATTAAAATAGAGAATAACCCCTAGCATATAGTTTATAACCATGGATGATTTTCACAGTGCCAGCAATTAATTTTCACTGTACGGCCACGAATTGGGTATCCCAACAGGAACAGGGAAGCAAAGAATTGGACAAGACCTATTTCTCTCTTATTTGAATTAGGGTCCTGATTGTAGTATGTAACTTAGGCTTCTTTTTTCCTTTAAATTTACTTTAGATATTCTGTCTTTTACATGTGCAATAAATTGTTATTTACATTTTGAGTGTAATCAGCAAACTTTGAATTCAATGAAAAGTGCATATGGGCTTGTCGTAAAAAAAAAGAAAAAAAGAAAAAACTTCAAGAATTTCTTTTTTAGTAGTAAAATTAATAGATTGAACTGTCGCTCTCTCCTCTTCTCTCGGTTGGAGTTGGTACTGCTGGTACCGCTGGTACGACCAAGAGGAGAGAGCAAGAGAAGAGGAGAGAGCGTGAGAAGAGGAGAGAGAGGAGAGAGCGTGAGAAGAGGAGAGAGAGGAGAGAGCAAGATCGAGAGAGAGAGAGAGGGGAAAGAGCAAGATCGACAGAGAAATTGTTCGGAATAGTAAATTGAAATACGAAGCCCATCTGGGAAAAGACCTCATTTTTAATTTTCATTTGATGTGACATTAATTGCAATCTATTATTAATTGTTGGGATGGAGTGTTTAATAATTATGAATCTCTTTAATTGTTATATTCAGTGACTGTTTAGCAATTAACTTTAATTATTTCATTAGAGATGCTCTTAGTTGGTAATTGTTCTACTTAGGTTGTGGTATTAAAAAAGATAGTAACTTAATTATTCTAGACGTGTATATTTTCTGTTAATTTAAGTATGTATCTGACAAGTCAATTTGTGTCGACACGTGCTATTTATGCTAGGGGGGTTTTCAATTTTAAGTTCTCTATGGTTGACACTTGACAACAGAGCAACTTAATATATATTCAATTTTAAGTTTCAATTTTATGCTAGGGGGTTTTCAACAGAGCAACTTAATATTTATGCTAGGTGGTTTTCAATTTTAAGTTTTCAATTTTCAAAATATATATTCCCAACAAGCAAGCAAATTAATAATTGTCTTTTATTATTTCATAATATAATCTGTGAATAATTTCTAACCTCTCTATTCCTCAGCTGCTGATGTATTGTTATGGAGACAAGAAAAGTGCATTAGGAGCTCTTGCCACTGCAACTGCTATATGAGTTTTGTTGAACTGCTCAATTATCGGCTCCTAACACTTATATCTCATATCTTTATGTTTACCTTTGATGCACTTTTCATAGTTTCGAAGCTCATGAGTTGGATCAACAAGTGAACTTATCATATTTTTTAAAATTCTCTCAAATTACTTCATTACTTTGTAGTTTATTTGATGTTATGCTTGTCAATAATTTGATGTTATGCTTATCATGTGATAATTGATGTTATGCTTGTCAAAACTTTTAAGTTATGCAAATAGCAAAATACAGAGTCAAATTTCTATTGGACCATGAATTTAAATTGCAACTTGATTTTTTGTATGATAGGACACTACCAGGAATACAAGAGTTGCAAATTTCTGAAGAGAGAGCTTGACATGTTGCCTTCGCTTTGTGAAATGATATTAACAGGTTATTTCCTTGCTGAGAAATGTTACTTTAGGGCACGACCTCAAGAAGTTCCTTATGGTAAGTTGTTATTACTTTACTGTGTCGAATTCTGTTGTATTTGGATTTAGATAATGCAAGTAATAAGAGGAAAACTGTTTCAAGAGAAAAAAAACCTTCAATAGTTGTAACTATAATGGTAAAAGTTTTGTTGGATCAAATTTGAGTTGGGTCAACAATGTTTTATTATTTTCCTTGAATGGGTTGGAGCGGACCTGACTGGCATCTGACCTATCAGCTTATGGCTTGGCCCGAACCAAACTGTTTAGCCTTTATTTTAACTTAAATATATATTTGTTACTGCAATGGGCACAAACAACCATTTTTTTTAACTACCACCCTAATAAATTGAAATTAAATGATTACCACTCTATTAGTCATAATTCAATTTATACCATGAACACATACTGAATTTGCGCACGGATCTAAATAGAAACGCATACTGGGTATGCACACCGATTCGGTACGTAGACTGGGTATGCGAACCGATCGGTGCGCAGACTGGGTTTGCGCATCGTTTCAATTCAAAAAAATAAGGCTGTAAAATAAGGATTCATTGTTTCCTCTCAAGTTTGTCATATCTTAGTCTCTCCATTTAACCATTTACAATGCAGCTCCTGCAGCACAATGAGCAATGGACATCTTCAGTTAATGGAAAAATTAAGAAGAGTGCAATGTAAATTGTAAAAATTAAGAAAAGTGCAATGTAAATTGTAATTACATCACAAAAATGTCTCCCAGACCCAAAGTATCTATTTGTGATGTGACAAGAGCATCCAGATTTTCTGTGCCTATTTATGATGTGTGCACACATAAAATTAAAGTAAACCAGTGATAATGATCATTAATTATTATACAAGAACCATTTATAATGTTGTCAACACTTTCAGTTATCAGTAATTATTATACAAGAATCATTTATAGAGTACAAAAGTTGTTACACAAAATATAACACAGTAAATGCCACAGGAAAATATTAAATGATAAAGAGACAAAGTAAACTTTAGAGAGGTGCTTCTCCATCAGACTATTTGACCGTGATACAAAATTAAATACCAAGAAATCAAATCCAGACAAACATAACCCCAAAAAAAAAATAAAGGATCGGTGCGTGCACTGAATCTGTGCACCGATCGGTTCGCATATCCGGTCTGCACACTGATTCGGTGAGCATACTTAGTATGCGTTCCTATTTAGATCCGTACGCAGATTCAGTATGCGTTCGTGGTATAAATTTAATTCTGACTAATAGAGTGGTAATTATTTAATTTTAATTTATTAGGGTGGTAATAAAAAGAAAAACGGCACAAACAGAGACTGTGTTGGAGATGGGGGGTTTTGATTTGCAGATGCATTGACTTTAAATTTTCTCGAATGTTTTTCTCCCCTTTTCGGCTCAGTTGAGCAAAACATGTTTATAGCATGTTAAAAACAACAGAACATAGAAGGAAAATACGAAAATGGATTGGGTTGTGTTAAATGGGTCATGACCAAACCTGACCTGACATGCATCGAGTAATAGGATGTGGGCCTGAATCCAACCCACGAAGCTATCCATCTGGTTGTAGGTCAACCATTGCCACCCCCCGTTGCAACATACCACAGTAGATAGCAACTACACAGGTCAAATTTGCAAGCTCGAGGAGAACACTTGTGCCCCTATAATTGTTGCATATTTGAGCACAAAAGTGCTGTGGTTTCAGGAAAAATTATTTGTTATAAATTATAGTCTGTTCGGTGCAGATTTTGAGACACCTTACCTCTGTCCAAAACCAAACAAAGCTATTCAAAGTCAATTCGATTTCTGTGACTCTCTTTCTCTAGTTTCATGGACTTTTACTTGCTCTGATTGTCCATGGGACCTGCCATCTGCTCACATGCTTAACATGTATATTTTTTTTGAATTCCTGATATTGGGTATAGGATTAAGGAGACATTGCCAAAAAAAAGAAGAAGTTAATAATGAGATGCTGAGGTAGAATATCAACTGCACTATGCTCTTTTTCATTTTTATATGTGTGTCTCACTGGCTGAAAATTTGTTTTGTCATTTTCTAAACCGTCTTTTATAGACATGATCTTTATGTTACCGTAACAATGCAACTAAATTCATATTAAAAATTGCTAAATTTGTATGCTCTAAAGATTTTTTTTTTACTATAGTGCTTTCTAACTTATTAAAAAAAAATTTAACATAATTAACAAGAACTAAGTAGCATAAGTCAAAAGAATGACAGCCTTGTTTCAAACACCCTTCTATCTATAACCATGGCTTCTCATGTTTTAAGTACAGCTTCATGTGTCGATGGCTGTGTGCAGGTTTGTTAACGCTTTGCGAGACAACAGGCCCTTACCAACACCAATCGATAAATTTTAATTGTTAGCTTGTTAATTGACCTTTATACTTGCAATGATTGCAGGGCTTTGGGTTCTTTTTGTTGTTGGGAGCTGGTTCGACTTCTTGACCTTGTCTTACATTGGTAAAAACATCAAAGCTCTATTCCTTTTTCTCTCTCTCTCTCTCTCTTTCTCCCACTCATGAAAATTCCTTGTGTAATGTTGGTCTCAAAACATAACTGCGCATTCTTGTGTACTGTAAAGGAAGAATAGGTTTTCTTTCCTTAGCATGGCATGGTTGGGGCCCAATCTAACATGCTGTTTCTCAATGGAAGAGCAGCGGAGAAACTTATGATTATGTTTTTTTGTGGATAGGGTTTGTAATATTGCATACTGTGCCAGCATTGTATGAGAGGTACGAGGACAAAGTTGATGAATTTGCAGAGAGGGGCATGACTGAGATCAACAAACATTACAAGGTGTTGGATACTAAAGTACTTAGTAAAATCCCCATAGGTCCTTCAAAGTCTAAGAAGGTGCAGTAATTTGTGCTATGTTATGGCTTTTGCTTTTGTTTAGGCTGGGTTATTGGTATGAAGATTGAAGTGTTTATCTTAAACATATATTTGCTTGCTTCATATGTCAAGTTCTCATGAACACTGTAGGTGTGGTTTCTGAAGCAGAAAGTTTCTAGTTAGTTGTTATTTTCCTTTCTTGGGCAATGTACATATGAATGGTTTTTTTTTTTTTTTTTTTTTTCTTTTTTTCTTTTTTTCTGGTTTGTACTGGTAAGTACTTGACAGTTGTCCAGTAATTAAGGAACCTTATTATTGATTTTGGTTTCTTGGCTAGACAAGCTGTGTAGCACGATGAGAAAACCTAGTTAATTTCTTATTGGGAGGGAACCACTTAATATTAAAACAAAAAAATGAAGGTCATGTTCGATTGTGAAGTGAAGTTAATGAGAATTAAATTTCTTATTTCATATTATTTTTTATATTTTACGTCTTGTTGATTTTATATGTTATTTTTCATATTTTACATCTTGTTTGATAGTATACTCTTATGTTATTTTTCATATTTTATATTTTTTTTTGATAGCATGAAACATTGTTTAAATTAATCCCTCCCCTAAGATGTTAGAAAATAAAAATTTGCCTATAAAAGTGGATTATACTAACACCTTTTTTGGATGGAGAGTAGAGGAAGGGAGGGAATGGAAAGAAAAATGAATCGTGTTTGGTTGATAAAATTATATCAGAGGTGAAGGGTATAGGAGGTTAAAGGTTTTAAGTTTGTATTATTATAATCAATAGAATCGGTTTTCCTTCCAATTTGAGGTGTAACGGATGAAAATAATTTTTGTTGCAAATAATTTTAGAAAAAGTAACATAAATGTCCAATCCAACATTTTACCTATATAATTCTTATACAATATACTTTTTTTCAATCCTAAAACAGTTACCGAATTTTTCAATAACATCTTAAATTTTAATCAATCAAAGAAATAAGATGGAAAGAAAAGTTTAATTTATTTTTTCTCATTAATTATTTAAACACAAAGAAGTTAAATATACTAATCTTTCTATTCTATTTTATTTCATTTTATTCTTTTATATCCCATTCCTTCTTTTACTCTCCATCCAAACAGGAGTAAATATAAAGTAAGTTAATTCACATAAAAAAGTAGTGATTTATTTCAGATTAATTAATTTTTAATTTCATCTTATAAAATTACAAAACATGATTCTTAATCTAAACAGAATTTTAAATAATAAAGTCATTAACCAAATTCAGGGGGCTTGCCACATTTATCCATTGCATTTTCATTGTCGTTGTCGAAGAGGTACACATGATCACAGCTCTCTTGGCTAACATATCTCCTTTGCACATCCACAGCCCAACCCTTTATCCTACACAGAGACATGTACTTGAACTTTTGCTTCTTGGACTACAGATTTTTCATGTTTCTTTAATATCATTTTACCTTGTTTACAAACACGGCAAATCATACAGAGAAATTGAAAAAAAAAAAAAAAGTAGATTATGTGGGAGATGATTAACTACTTCACGGCATTTACCTTTCTAGCTAGATTCTCCTCAAGATCTTCGAGAACAATTTAGATTTATGGATGTCAGAAAATAGAGCCGGGGCCACTTTAGAACACTCCTCGTCCGTTAGTTGGCACAGGCTAATTGTTTCTGTATCCACTGAATCTTGTACCAAATGCTGGTTTGAAATCCAAAGTTTTTTACCAGAGCTAGTAGTGGTGCTGGTTCATTGAAATTAATTATGTTCAACTACAATGCATAATAACACAACCATATTAAACATTTGGTGAACTTTTCCTCAAATTCATATATACATGTAAAGAAATTATCCTAAAAAAAGTAGGAAAGGGCAAAATTGGTGAATTAGGAATCAAATACCATATTCTACCTTTAAAAAGACCAGACTGGTACAAAGCTTTAAATCTTTGGGGTTCTCTATTTCTCTATCCTTTTGTTTTCATGTTTTCAGGATAGAACAAGTTGGTTAATATTCTAAGTTGCGCAAAGGGGAATAAAGAAACATAAGAGAAATTGTCCATATAACTCAATAGAACCCCTGTTTTCCTAATTATTATCTGTAAAAGTTTGTGCACACGAGAGAAATTCTGTTGAAGGTTTTGTTGGAAAAAATGGATAAACACCTAACAATGGCTTAACACTCATAATTCATCATTTGTACACAGAAATGAAGGAAACAAATGTGCAAATTGGCTAAGAGGAGTAAGACTAGAGAAGACTAACCATAGAGAAGCAAGCTTACCAGTCTCAGATTTCAGTACTGCGAGCACCATTGACAAATTTCTACAATGTGCACACTTCCATAGGCAAGGGAAACCTACCTCTTGCAAATGTTAGCTTCGAGTTGGGGGTTTCGGGTGAAAGCGGAGCTCCCATGGGCTTTTAAAGCCATGGAACCCTAGAAAGACCATCAACGCTTTACAATTGAAGAAGAAATGAGAATCAACGGCTCAGAAAAAAGCCGACAACAACTAATAAAGTTAATCTAATCAAGTGCAGAAAAGAAATGAACAGGTTAGGAAAGAAAGGAAAAACAATCAATTCTCCCAGCTCTACCAAACCAACACAGATTTGCAATCAGTTTTTATATTATTATTACCTTTGTATCTATATTTAATTATTTCATTTTCTGAATCAGCACTGGCAAAAGATCATCAACAATGTACTTCGTGTTTTTTTTTTCTGGAAACAAGGACCTCGTCTCCTCAATGCCCAGACATAAATTTCCATTTTTGTTCTTTTTAAGATTTTATGAAAAAATCATTTTACACAATAAATATAAATTAAAACTAACCACAGGATAAACAAAGCAAGATCAAGTAAATGACACTGATGGACCACCTCATAAAATTTTTGTATATACAATTTTTAGCCAACTGGAACTAAATGCACAATAATGTAAGAACCCCACATTCATTTGCAGTGACTTCCTCTCTTTATTTTATTTTTATTTTTTTTGTTCTTTTGAAATAGTGTTTACACTAATTTCATTCTCCATTCAAACTGTTCCTACCAAGGGTTTATGCTTCCGTATGGACAAAAACGTCTAACACGCATTAGTGACTACGGTCAATTTCTAGAGTAATTCTCTTATCATTTTAGAAAGATAGATAAAAAATAACAAAAGAAAAGAAGTGTATGCTGCTACTTCTTTTTCTTCTTCAAAGGCTTTATTCCCAAACAAGTTGGGGTAGGTTAGAAATGAAACCCAACCGGAATCAGCAACACAGGAGCTTTCCAAGTGGTCACCCATCATAGTACTACTCATGTCCAATTCGTGAGGGTTTCATTTCCATAAAAAGGCTGTTTTTTACCGCTGGCTCGCCAAGCCTATCACGATTCACGAACCCTCCTCCTTTTTCCTGCCTTGGAACAGGCTATGTAGAAACTACACAGATGGAGTTAAGTGTATGCTGCTACTAGATCACAATTTTTGTCAGTATACTGCTACTAGACCTGACCACTGGGATAACTAACACAATGAACAAGCCATCATCGGAGTTCTGTTTCTTTGCAGTGTGGATGTGTGATATCCAATTAATAAAGATGTGACCATAATTATCAAAACCTCAAGTATGTACAAGTCTGCCATAAAATACACGCATCTGTGGTCGATATTCTCACAAGCATTTGAATTTAGCCTTTTAATTTTCCAATGCACTTCCCTTTTATTTCACTATTTGATTGCAAAACTAATCCCGGCCAATGTAGAGTTACATACTGTTATAAGTTTTATAAACAGAAACAAAATAAACTTATATTAATGTAAGAACAATTGTATGGTAGTAAATAAATGCAGTGAGGAAAAATGAAAAAAAAGAAAAGAAAAAGAGTATGCTACAGAATGTAGACATTAGATATTTTGGTGAATATCCAAACAGTCAATCTCACCAAAATCAAACGCAACTCAACATTAGTTGAGACCAGCAAATATAGTAAATCAACCTATATGACATTATACATAAAAAAAAAAAAAATCTTAGATTTCTTGTTATGACGGTACAGGCATTTGACACCGTAATTCACAACTGAAAGAGGGGGAGAAAGAGTACCAACAACCGTGTGTTTCTCTGGGCCTAGAACCGACCAGCCGTGAAGCAAATCGGTGGGATCTCCGATGGAGGAAACCCCCAGGTAGACAGGTAGTAAAGACCGAAGGAAATGAAACGGAGAGGAAAAGCAAAAAAAAATAGAAAATAAAAATCCGAGGAATGCAGAGTATAATCGTTAGGTTATGTCAACTTTCATTGTTTGACAACACTTCTTAATCCGAATTAGGATTAAATCTTAAATAAGCTTAAGAAATCAATGTTCAATTGTCTTAATTTCAAAGTAATAGTTCAAAAAATTAAAAGAAGGGGTACAAGTGTCTTAAGACGAATTTGTGTTCACTGCATTAACTCAAAAGGGAATCTTTTGAGTTAATAAATCTCAACCGTTTGATCTGTTTTAAAATTCGTGCAGACTAGATCCACACTAATGTTGAAAGACTTCTAATGTTGTAGGCAGGTGCCAAATTAGCTCCGTTTAAAATCAGATGGTTCATATTCATTAACTCAAAAAAATTTCTTTTGAGTTAATGCACAGGATACGCATTCGCCTTAAGACTCGGGCTGAGGATTAAGATCCGGGCAAAAAAGAGGTTAAAGAAGGTGATCTTAATCTATGCTAAAAAAACCAGTGTTCGACATGATTAAGCGACTAAAGAAACTAAATAAAGCTTCTTTAATCTTAAGGAGACTTAAGGAAGCTTTGCCGAACAACCCCTATAGGACCGAATTGATGTTAAATGATCAATTCGAATCATTGAAATATCTATTTTATAACTGATGTGTCTACGTCTGAAAATATTAAAATTTTAAATTAATTTAGTATAAAGTTAAGCAGTCAAAATTAAAAGATTCATAATTTAATTTTAATGCGTTTATTTTTTAAATATTTTTTTATCACTCGACTCTATACAAAATTAATTTTAAAATTTACAATTTTCATATGTAGATATAACACTCATAAAATAGATAGATTTCAACCGTTAACTGATATGTCTACGTCTGAAAATTTTAAGCTTTTAAATTAATTTAGTATAAAATTAACAAGTCAAAATTTAAAGGTTCATAACTTAATTTTAATGTATTTATTTTTCGAATGTTTTTTTACCACTTGATTATATACAAAATTAATTTTAAAATTTAAAATTTTCATATATAGACATATCACTCGTAAAATAAATAGATTTCATCCATTTAGATTTGACATTTGAAACTAATTCGATAGATTTTAGAATTGAGTTTACAAAGGAACTTAATGAAGTTAAGAACCCCTAATTCTGCTCTTTAAATTAATTATTGTAATAATACCATCATTCAATTTAATATATCCGACTCTCATAAAAAAAAAAAAAGCGTGACATCAATTTTTTTTTTTCTCCTAAGCATGTCGTACAGAGGAAAGACGACTAAATTTAATCAAATACGATAAAAATATGGTATTATTGAAAAATCATAGATAAAATGAGCCTACATGTATACTATATTTCTTTCTACATACGAATTTTTTTTTGTCAGATAAATTAACTTTGAGTCTTTGACACTTCTGTAAATATGAAGATTTTATAGATATTTTAAATAAATGTATATTGTGTCTATAAATCAATGACAAAACTAATTAAAGAGGATATTGTGCAGGTAATTTTATTACATATTTTAATAAGAATAAAAACTTCTTTAAAGAAAAATACTTAGATTTTTTTCCTTCTTAAAATTTTCTTAATGGAATAAAGTTTTAAAAAAGTCCAGGATCAATAAAAACATATATTTTTTACCATACAGTGAAACAATAAGTTGAGGAGCATACGCGATCCAATAAATTGAGTAATGAATTAATATGGCCACTTAATTAGTTAATTCTGGATCTAAGTTGTAGAGATGTTTAGTCCCATTAAGGATGAAGAAAAATTAAAATGAAGGTTCCAGCAAGGGAAGTCTGCCTATGGCAGCATGGCTGTTTTTCTTTATTCATTTAGGGTGTGCTCCAGAAGGTGGGGAAAGGAGAGGAGAGGAGGTAAAAGAAGGGGTGATTGGATTGTTCGAAGAGTGTTTACTTGCTCCACAAACTAAAATTTTGAAAGGAAATTACGGGAAGACGAGGATTGTCCGAAGGGGTGAACCAGTTGCTAGATATGCGTATTACAGACCGCATATCAATGCATATGATGTGAGAGACTGCATACCATTGCGAACAAAAATATTATTTCAACAAGACGAGGAATGCTGCCGGAGGGTAGAGATGAATTTAGGATTGATTCTGGTAATGCAATGGGCTTGATTCTGGTAATGCTGGTAATGAACTAAGGAATTCATATGAACCATAGAATTATGTAAGAACATATATATATGAACCATCTCTCTTTTCGTTTTCACTTGTGTAGTTTTATATTGATAATCAATCAGTAAAACAGCATACTTGTATGTTGTAAATTCTGACAAAAAGTTCATATTACGGATGACATTTCTTTTTGAAAAACACAATTAATAATAACCCAAGTTAATGGGCCGTGGAGTTCATTGGACATGAAGAGAAAAGAGAAATCTGAGATTCACATTCACCTTGCCCATTTATGTAGTTGCATTTCGGCCTACGAGGGGAACAAATGGATGTCACAAAAAAATTAAGTCACAAAAATGCAAGTTCGAACTTATGCTGCAGAAACGAAAACTACATTTTAGATTATACGCCAACAAATTGAAGCCAGTTCCTGATCCCAATTCCTAGATACCCTCACATCAAAAGAATACCAAAAATTAAAGAATCGAGAAATTGTTTCCAGGGACACTAAATTCAAAATAACATCTATAGCCCTGAAAAACACAAATACTCATATGACCACTAAAATATAAGAAATATATACATACACCCATTCAAGCAGAGAAACAATTATAAGAGAGGTAGTTTGATATTTTTGCAGAAACTGCTATAGAGGGGCAAAAGAATCCATACCAATGTTTTGTACTAACTACTAAGGCATCCATGACAAAATCAATAATGCATTACTCAATGGGAATGCTATAAATGACATTCTGAACTTTGGAAATTGATTTAATGACATTTCCAAAATAAAAATAATGAATTAAACAAAACAAATGTAATTCAAACCTAGAAACAGCACTACACTCTTCAAACTTCATCCGGACTCTCCTCTAAAATCTGATGGAGTCCCTTCTCCAAGTCACCTAAAGTAATAGTCACCATCAACTCAGTATCCTCCACATCAAAATCTAGCCGTTCGTCCAAATTATCCCGGGCATTCTTCAGCCAGGGTATAATCAAACCTCCATTCCACTCCTTCCTCAATTTCTCGGTCGTCTCCTTCTCAATAAGCCGGGCAAGAGCATGAATAGTACAAAACTGGTGCAATTTGTACCCCTTCAAACAATGTATCTTCAGGTGTAAAATCTCAGCAAGTTCTAGAGGGGTGAAATCGTCGAAGTAGAAAAACTTCTCGACCCGTCGACGAAAACCCTCATTCGCGTCAATCACGCGCTTCATCGGTTCGCGGTATCCAGCAAAAATGACAACGACTTTGCCTTCATCCATGACTGACATGATCTCCTCAAGCGCCTCTATCCCATAGTCCTTGTCGTCAGATTTCTGCATCGGTATCAACCTATATGCCTCATCCACAAAGAGTATCCCTCCTTCTGCTTCTTTTATCTGTGAATGCATGGATTGATTTGGTTCAATTTAATAAAACAAACATTGGATTATGGTAATTGAATGCATTAATACATCATGTCAGTTGGCGCATGTTCCTTGGCTATTGATTCTGGTATGATTTTATTGTCGAGTTGATTTAATGCGTACGTAATAAAACATGACCAGTACAATTAAGACTTGAAATGCCTTAGGTTGCGTTACCTTACCTTACATTACTGCATAAGCAATGTCAAGCACATTCTAATTTCTAGGGCTCAATTCTAACATCAATAGCGACATTCTATGTACCTTTCGTCTTGTCTTTGGTCCTGTATGCCCCACAAATTCACCAACAAGGTCTGTCCTTTGCACAACAGTTACTCTATCTGTAGGTAAAATCCCTACATGATGCAGAAGCTTGCCGAGAATATGAGCTACCATGGTTTTACCTGACACCAAAACATTAATGTATTAGCCTGATTAAAACTTAAATCTCAGCTCTTTTACAGGATAAACAGAAAGTAAAAAAAATAAAAATAAAGAGGTACTATATAAAAACAAGTTGCATTTCCGTAGTCTTGGAGCAAAATTTTACCGGTCCCTGGGTTACCCAAGAAAGCCATATGTGGAACCTTTCTTTCTTCAATGTCCAAGCCCATGGCCCGTCGCTTCTCATCCAAAAGCATCCCCCGGGCCCACTTCTGCATTTGTAACTTCATCTTTTTCAGCCCAATAACATGAGAAATAGATTTGTCAAACTCAGCCATTACTTCTGCCTCTTGACATGATTCAAGTGCCTTTCTCTTTCTCTGCATCAGTTGGTGTTGATTAAGCAAATTTCTCAATCTCTCGTAAGTGGGACCCGCCAGCAGATGGTCTATTGGAGTCTTCCCTTCCTGATTAGGAGTGTTCAATTTAGGACAGGACTTAGCAAAATTTCCAAACATGATAACATAAATTAATTCTAATTAAAAGAAATTAAGCTTGTACATTGTCCTTTATGCTACATTCCGCATTATGGGAAAGTAACATGCTAACAGTAGTGCAGTCGCCTGAAGGGATTGCATGCCAAACTGCCAAATGCAATGGTGTCATGCCATTCTGCAATATGTAAAAAAACACAAAAAAAGAGGAAAGGAATAAACCAATAGTCAAACTTCGAAAGTTACATTTAAAGGTTTGTCTTTTTCATCCAGCCGTAAATGAAATATTGTCTTAGAATTGAACAAGAGCACCAAGCCCCAGAAAGTCTGGTGTGTTTTAAATCCAGTGTCAATTCATGATGTGACAAGTACATGCATAAGTCATTTAACTTGAAATTAGTAGGGTCAAGTAAATTTACATCGGCTTTGGCTTCAAGAGCTGCTCCATGTTGAAGAAGCAATTTGGCAGATTCACAACAACTATTTTTTATTGCCACGTGAAGAGGTGTTTCTCCATACTGTCAAAGAAACTGTTGTACTTATGCATTTGATAATTTAAAAATATAAAATGAAATATAGAATGCACATGCCTGGAGATATTACGGTGATTTAAGTGATTTACCGTGTTCCTCGCCTCCAGTTCTGCCGTTTCAGGACCCGTCCAGTCAAGCAGATACTTCAAACCATCAATATCGTTTTTGGCTGAAGCCATGTGCAGCGGTGTTTCACGCATCTGAAAAGGGAAAACAAGAAGAAAGAACACATGCTATCAAAATTTCCTAATATCACAATTTAATTGATTAAATCGAATAAAAGAACAAATGTTTGGACCTAGGACCGCACATTCAAGATAAGATGGTTCCACACCAGAATAAATGAATCAGAGAAAAAGGGAATAAGTATAGCATAATCAAATTGGGGATGTAAAGCATCAAACAACATAAATGATTGAAATGATCAAGTTCAGAACACAATGTGAAATCAGTAAAAGTTAAAATTTAAATTAGAATCTATAAGAGGGTCGAAGTACCACTGAATCTCTTGCATTAAGAAGAGAGGGATTCTCCTGGAGCATTCTCTCAAGGCCATGGAGATATCCATTTCGCGCGCAGCTGTGGATCGTCTCTGTTTTAATAGGTCTCATTTCACTGGAAGACCATTTATTTTGGCTACCTGGCATCCTGCAAAAGACAGATCGAAAGAGAATGAGAAATTGGGACAAAAGAATAGAAAGCATGTGAAGGATAAAGATTTTACAATGCCGATACTTTCTGCTTTTCTTTTATGCAGCTAAGCCTTCAGTACTTCGCAAGAAAACGACGAAGAAGAAGCAGAATCGAATCGCGCCAAACTTCTCTTATATTTGTGAGATTTTTTAACGCGACTTTCACCTCTTCAAATCCTGCCAGTTCGATTCGTCTCACTTTCACTTTTCTCTTCCGATCGCTGGAGAGAGTCCAGACGCGAATTCTTTTCTTGTTTGAGTGGAGAAAAAATCGTTCCAATCAGATTCTTCTTCCCTCCTCCTCTCTCTTTCTGGTGGTGAATATAGACTAATTGATCTCATGTTCAGAGAGTTATATTCAATATAGACAAATAAAGCCCCAACCCCGAGAATGCATCTCAGGTTCTAAGTTACAACCCTTTATTTTGGTTATCCTATTTTATTTTTCTACTATTCTAGCAAATGTTTAAATTCATTGTTTAGTATTGGTCAAAATCCAAGCAATTAAAACACACAAATCATGTAAATCACGGTCTGCAAATCCAAGCAGCTTAAGAAATTCGGATCGGGAAATTCAGTCAGGAAATACACTTCAAATCCAAGCAGGTCAGGAAATTTGCAAGAAATATACTTCAAATCAAAGTTCAGGTCAAAATCCAAGCAATTTTGCGAGAAATCGAGGAAATTCGGTTAGTCCTAAACTCCCGTAGTACAGTAGAAGGGGATTTACCGAACACTACAGCAGTCGAGACGGGATGGCACAGACCGACGTTGGAAGAGGCAG
>CAXKVR010000726.1:0-18656 GCA_964058845.1 Carex sylvatica
AAAAGTGACTCATAATTTTAAACTTTTTTTTAATTTAAATGCACGTAACTTTTACTCAAAAAAATAAAAATTAATGCACATAACTTGATTTGTCTTAAATAACAAAGGAAGCTGATAATAGTACCCGCACTCAAGTATCCATAAAATTTTCGCACCATAACTACCATAACTACTTGGGTGACCGCAAAAACTCCAGCACTAATTTTTTTTTTAAGTATTAATACATATAATTGAAAGTATTTATACCCATGAGGTAAATACTTTTTACACTAATAATTGTATTTCCAACCAAATCTTTCAAATGTATCTGCACCATAAGTATCTGTGAGGGACCACTCAAGCTATATGGGGAGTTCATACACGTTTTTAGAGATGAATTTTTTTTTCTGATATCTCGTCCATATTTCTGATAATCTGTAAGTAATTTTGCGAATCTAAAACCATGAATGTCTTTTATGCAATTTTCTCTTTCAATATATAACATTGGATGACGTCTGAAAGTATTAATATAAAGTATTGCAAGTATTTTTATACCTATGAGGTCAATTTTTTGTTAAAGAAAGGTTGGCGCGAGGACGATTAGGGAAGGTTGACGCAAGGATGATTAGGGAAAGGTTGACGCGGGGATGCGGGTCCTCACTACTTCATTAGAGGAAGGTTAATCCGGAAACAATTGGAGAACTAAAAAATGATAATCATAACAAGTTAAGTATCAATATATTAATATCTTATTTTTTAAGTATTAATATATGAGGAGAGTTCAAATGCCTACATTTTTTGTGCCTCCACTATGCCTCCATTTTGTAAAACTTTATTAATTCAAAATTTAAAACTTTAAAGTCAAAATAAAACTGTTGGATATGATCTATATCATTTTATCTATGCACGTGTAAAAAATTATGACATTTCAATTTTATTTTGGTTGTTATCAAGAGCTTGTAAAAAACGTACTAGTGTGAATAATTTCTAGACGTTGATTTTTGAACTTATTGATTCACAAAAAACAAAATTGAAATGTGATAATTTTTTATGAGCACATAGAAAAAATAACATAGATTACATCTAACAGTTTAATTTTAACTGTTAAGTTTTAAATTTTGAGTTATTAAAGTTCTAAAAAATGAAGGCATGGTAGAGACACAAAAATGGAGGCATTTGAACCCTCCTCTTAATATATTATATTTTAAATATTTATATATGAAGGTTGACGCAAAAATAAGTGTGGAGACTGAAAAAAAAGATACCACATAATTAGTGAGAACCATATATAGTACATTATTTCTCTAATGTTGCTGCGGGAAATTTAAGAGTACTAAAGTGCAGAAACTCTAATAATTATTCAATAACAAAACATGTGTCAAATATCCAGCTAAAAAATCAATTTGAATGTATTTATAAAGCGTTTGTGCATTTATTCATACTTTTTTATCACATCCATCTATTTGTACTCATTTTTGAATTATAATAACTTTTGTGTAAATAATTTTACTGGAATACATCAATACATCTAAAATACTAACCTTAAATACATGTGGATAATACAAAAAGAGGAGGAAAGAAATCAGAGAAGAGCACAACTAGGATCAGATCAATCCTTTTAACCACGGCAAACTCTTTAGCTTGTTCCAGTAATCTTACAAAAGAAAGCACAACTTAATATATTAACCGAACTTCTGACTAAAACCGAAACATACTCGGCGCCGTCTTCGACATCCGATTAACCCCATCAGTCTCATCATAGTGAGCCCTTTTGGCATGTCGATATGCAATGTACCCAATCAAGTACAAAATTACCAAGAGCACGAGAACAACTATGTTGATCACAGAGACCTTTCTCCAGTGGCGGCGTGTGGTGGCAAGCACACCGGCCTTGCATGAATCGCACTGGTAGCAGAGTACTTGTTGGTCATTGCTCCACCTGGTACAGTCTGGATCAGTGGCTGGTACACCTGGTACAGGGTTCCATACCGTCTCGTTTACGTATGTGTACCCGCATGAGGTAGGTGGTTTGCAACATCCAGACTATGTATCAGATAGAATAAAAGAAAATATTAAATATTGGTGTATGAATATCCAAAATCCACTATTTCTGCTGTGAAATATTCAAACCTCTTATTCGCTTTCTAAGTAATTAATGCAAAATATCTTATTCCCTTTCAGAGCACTAATTGAGAAAAGAAAAGAAAAAAACATAAAACAGCGTCTTCGTGTAATAGAAGGAAAGAAAAAGACACTTGCTTAATTACAGAAAAGTCGAGCATTGATTTTCTTCCAAAAAAATTCCCCCAAATCAGTGGGTTTAGGAGACCCACATTTTGATTGAAACAAAATGTGCAGATACAAGTCAGTCCAACTGAACCGATGCCAGTAACAAAATAAAAAACTCAAAACACCACACCTCGATTTGTGCATTAAAAACCTCGTAAGAAAGCAAGAACAAGGAGAGAAGACAAATATAAGTAAATTCTTATCAGTTTAGGACCTTTCAAGAATTTGTCAGAATAAATTAAGACGACTGATGTGGGACCTTTTTATAATCTGAACATGTGTAATAGTTGGTCACCCATACTTTTAGGGAGGCCCTCCAATCAATTTTCTTTGGGTATGATATTTGTTTGTTTTTAATAATTTGGTGGCTATGAAATTGTGCTAGTTGGCTAGAAAACTTGTACCCCCTTCGCCTACATCTTGCAACTTGCCACAATATGTTCCTAACAATTACTATGTTAAAAAGCCATTCTAAAACAACTTTTTATAATATTGTTATACAAATAAATTAGAGTAAGGATATAATAATCTCTTGTTTCTAAAACAGTTTATTTCAAAATTAAGAAGAGAGCCGATGCCAAGCTTTTATTATTCACTGCAATCTCTATATAGCAAAAAGTTATGGAGACAGAATATAAAACACAGATGGAAAAAATGGTGGTTCCCACAATTAATACCAAAGAAGTCCCAATTGTTCAGTAAAGTGAGTGACTTCTTCTTTTGATTTCGTGGAAGAAAAAGACGACAACGACATCGATTCAATCCCTTAATAATCAATTAGGCTCGTCGTGTACTAACAAGTGTATTCTCTTCTAATTTTGTAATCATTATAAAGCAATTAGATTCAAGATAGTACTAGAGAAGCTACTATTTATTTTGTACAACTTTTCATCACAGTAAGCAAGCATTTTGTTTGCTTACTACTTGTCAGATAGATTCTCCTCGGTTTTAGGATTATATAGTATGGAATTTTTTTTTCTAAAATTTGTTGGAAAGAAAGGTATGTATTTCAAGTCAAAAGTATCTGAGATGAAGTAACCTTGCAAACTAGGGCTTGTCAAGAAAGGATTTGTCTACAATGCGTTCGATAAACCGTGTCAAATCACATCATTTTTTTCTTAAATTATCAATCGATTCGATCCAATTCATTCATTTGACTGAAAATAAGCTAATAATGTCCGGATCAGATAAGGGTGTTAACGGGTATAGAAACAGTCATGTGAAAGCATTTTCATATCCGTATCTATTACAAATTGTTCAAATCCATACTCTAACTCTATCTTTACCCACTATAAATTATCTTACTCATTTAAAACATTATTTTCAATACTTATTAATATATATAATTTTTTTTTTATAATTACCTGATTGGGTAACAAGTATGAAATATGTTTTACCCATTTAGATAACGAAAAAAGATCTTTACCTATATTCGTACCCGATAAGTTTACCAAAAAAAAAAAAAAAATCTTATTCGTACCCATTTTATCAAATATGGTACGAATCGAATAAATAAATAAAAGAGTGCCATTGACACCCTAGGATAACTAGGATAAGATCACATTATTTTTTTCTTTTAAAAAATATAGAGTTGATCTTATCACATTATTTTTTATCTTGTCTAATCCGTTCATTTTAAATCTGACCAGCCGAATATGAAAGGGAAAATTTTAATTTTCATGATTTGGTTAATATATAGTATTTTAATTTTCATGATTTGGTTAATATATAGTATGACGTAAATAATAAATGGACAGCACACAAATGACAAGGTTATAATGTACAGTTATTTTTCAAAAGCATTGCATATATATTCTAAAGCAGTATGTACTTTTTATGTTAAAAAAAAAAATACATACTGCTTTAGAATATCAATATATTGAGATCGGCACTTACTTTTACTGAAAATAAGCCTCAATTAACTTTTAGTCTTCTTTCATTCCTAAATTTTTAAATGTACCATAATTCAAAAAAAATAAACCAAAACAACACGTTTTTGAAAATTTCGAATTTTGACACGGTCGTATTCTCAGAGTGCAGTTATCTTTTTGCGAGGCGCATCTAGGTGATGCGGCTAGAGGCGCATCTCGTAGATGCAGTCACTCCTTTTTTTTCGTTCAGATTGAACTGTCACATGAGAAGGAGACTGAAAAAAAAAAAAAAAAAAATGGGCCGCATCTCCTAGACGTAGTCCGCAGAAAAATGGCCGCATTTAGGCGATGCGGCCGTATCAAAATTTAAAATTTTAAAAAACTGTGGTGGTTTGATTTATATTTTTTGGAATTACGGTATATTTAAAATTTCGGTCTTTCATTGTAAAAGAAAAGCAGATAGTTGAAAAGCAGGATTCCTTCCGTAAAAAATTAAAAAAAAGAAGGCATTATGCTACATCCGAAACAAAATTTAGATCCGTTTTCAGTCAGAATGACACTAGGACAAGCTACTAAAACAAATTATGATCAACAGCAATAATATTTAAATAAGCTAAAAAATATTTGAACGGGATCAATAGAACACCACCAAAGTACTTGCAATTCCCCCCCTTTGAAAGAGAGGAACTTTTGTAATCATCAAATAAGCTGAGAGACCGAGGAGAGTATAAACTGACTGACCTCTAGAGGAGACAGGTTTCTCTGGTAGAAGGCATCGGCCGACTCAGGCACAAGCAAACCACTATTCAGGTCCCGCACATACCGGGCCATGGAGACCCCGCACTCACCGGACCTCTGCACGCACCCGCTCACCTTCTCCCAGTGATCTCCATCTACAACCCTATCCTTCAGCCATCCGGAGTAGTCCTCCAAGTGGTACTCCAAGAACGCATGGTTCACAACCACCTGTCCCTTCCCTTTGTCGGTGACAGCATAGGCGAAGATGATGAAGAAGAGGATGGCAAACAGGAAGAGAAAGAGGAGGAAGAGAAAGAAACGGATGAGTTTGATTTGGCCGTAGCATGCGGCGGAGAGGCCTAAGAGGGAGATGGCCATGAGAGTGACACCGAGGATGATGAGCGGCAGCTGCAGGAAGCGGATGCAGTCTGTTGCCGAGCTCGATAGCCAGATGCCCCCCGCCAGAATCGGTATACCTAGCAAGAACACGATGAACGCCGTCGTTCCGACCGGTCCTGTGGCTCTCCTATACATCTTGCTATCTGTGTGTGGTTGTGATTTGCTGAGTACTTTATTGTGGTACTGGTATGGAACTATGGAAGTTTCAATGTGGTGGTGCTCTTTGGAAGTGTAGGTGAAAGAGGTCAGTGAGTGAGTATTTATTTAAGAGCGAAGGCCAACTGGCTTCTTGTAGCAGGGTATCAGGATTCAGGAACGATGGCTGATCTAATGGTGATTTCTGATTTTACTGTTTTGTTAATTCACTGTTGGATCAGCAATTTTTAAAGTGACTTAATAAATAGTAAAAAAATTTAGAAAAATATAAAATTTGGTTTCCAAGCACATTTCAATATAGAGATCACATCTAACGGTTCAGATTAACCATTTGGACATTGAAAACACAAAAATGAGTTATAAGCATATGTAGAGATATACTTATATAAGCATAGTAACCAACCTCCCAACCTCTATATATATATATATATACGAAATATGCTAGCATGCTATGCGTTGCATAGAGGGCCTCCGTGCAACGGCTCAATATTCGATTTTTCAAAATCCTAACGGTTGATTCGAACCGTTTATCTTGTTCTACATATTAATATGTGTTTGGAGACTAAATTTTATATTTTTTGAAATTTTTTTACTATTTTTTTAGATTTATTGAAAATCGTTGTTTTCAGCAAATCTGGACCATAAAAAAACAGCAATTTTTAATAAATCTAAAAAAATAGTAAAATAATTCCAAAAAATATAAAATTTGGTCTCCAAACACATATTAATATGGAGAACAAGATGAACGGTTCGGATCGACTGTTAGGATTTTGAAAAGTGAATATTGAGCCGTTGCACGGAGGCCCTCTATGTTATGCATAGCATGCTAGCAAGTTCCTATATATATATATATATATATATATGAGGAGAGATCCAATTACACCCTTTTTGTGACACTGAATTACACTCTTTGTTAGGTAGTAATCTAGCAGTCAATCGGAATTATACTTTATCATGAATTGGATGATTAATATATATCATTTTGTTCCATGAGTTTTATTACTTTTATGAATCATGGTAGGTAAAGAACTGAAATTGTGAAATTTCATAATACATATGATAAATACTCTAAATAGTCACTAACCAAGGTAATTAGCAGGAACACTAATTTACCATTATAAGGTTAGTATGTGGACTAAATGATGGTTATGTTTCACAGACCATAGACAAAGAATTGTCATTTAATCACATAGATACATGTTAAGAACATGGTATTTGACTGACCCAGAATGAAACGATATATGGTAATTTGTTTGTGTCATTAACAGTTTCATTCGTATTAAGTTCTACAATATGAGATGTGGTTTTTTCTACATGAGAAATGTGTATTTGTAAGTGTTATCAAACGCTATCCGTAAAATGGAGTTATAAAGGTAGCATTTCAGTATGCATGACTTGTGCGGAGGAAGAGATGCTCACCAAAAATACTATCGTCCCTCGTATTATTATACAAGTGATAGCAACACTGGGCCCCTTGATAGGAGTGGGATTATACGTATACGGTATGATTAATAGAGATTAATCATATAAAATAATATACTCAAGATCAAGAAAAGATTTGGTTTTGCAGGGATGACACATACCTACCCTGAACCTGAACTGTTGCTATGAGAAGAAAGAATTAACACAAGTAAATTAATAAGTTTACTGCAGGATCATGATATTGTACTGGACAACATCATCTGTGTAATTGAGAATCACAGTGCACTGCCGGGTGCCAACTATGATCTGTAGAGGCTTAACTCTACTGCCAACATAACACAGATCGTATTGGGTCACACCGCATAGGAACGAGATCAGAGAATCTTATTATTAATTATATATATTTATTAATCCCGGATGATATTCGGATCCGTCTCGTCCCCCCCCCTTTCCGAAAAGTTGTCATACACGCATATCCGACTTTCCTAGCCAAAGTTATCGATGTTTAAAGTTTCTTCGAAAGCTGAACTTTGAAAATTCATAACTAACTGTAGAAAAATCCAAATAAATTGAAATTTGTGTCAATTATATGTATTTTTTAATGCTCTACATTCTGGTATAATTATTTTTGCAGTTTGGCACTTGTATCAGTCCAGACTTGTTGATTTACCAGCAGAGATCAAATGTGGCGCATGCGCCACAAATGCCGCCGCATGCGTTGCATCATGTGTTGCATGCGCCGCAAATGCCACCGCATGCGTCGCATGGGCTAATGCAGAGGAATTTTTTAAATTATATTTTTTTAGGGTATTAATAAAAATGGTCGTTTCCTTGGATATACATATATATACACATGTGCAGTCACATGAACTTTATTTTATTTCTTTACATGTATATTTATTCGGCTAAGTACAAATATATTTATTTATTTCTTTGCACGAGTCATTTTATTTTATTTTCAAATTCTCATTCTAATTAAATAGTTTCATAATTTATTTATACCTCGAAATTTTTAGTTTACATTTTAAATTGATAATATATTTTCTAAACGTTCATTTATTTTTAATAGGTTAAATAAAATATAAAAAATATATAAAAAATATAATTAAATCAGAAACTTTAAAACAATAAACCAAAAAAAAAAATTTAAAAACAAAAATTTTAAAAAGAAATAAAAACAGAATTTAAAAAACATAAATTAAAAAACATAATTTAAAAAACATAATTTAAAAAACAAAAATTAAAAAACAGAAATTAAAACAGAAATTAAAAAAAAGAAATAAAAAAAAAGAATTTATAAAACAGAATTTAAAAAACAGAATTTAAAAAATAGAAACTAAAAAACAAAATTTAAAAAATAAAATTTAAAAAACAAAATTTAAGAAACAGAATTTAAAAAACAGAATTGAAAATACAGAAATAAAAATAGAATTTAAAAAACCGAAATAAAAAAATAGAATTTAAAAAAACAAAAAATTAAAAAACAGAATAAAAAAACAGAACTAAAAAATCAGAAATAAAAACAGAATTAAAAAAATAAAAATTAAAAAACAAAAATTAAAAAAACAAAAATTAAAAAACAGAATAAAAAAAGGAGGAAAAAATTTGAAAAATTTGGAAAAAAAAAAAGAAAGAGTAAGGGTACGGGTACACGGATTTGGGTACGGGCACACGGGTTCACGGGCACGGGCACTGGGGTATACGGGTACGGGTAATCCGGTCCGGGTATGGTCGAGTTTTTTTCGAAAGGGCGTACCCTGCCCGTTTTATGGCCGTACCCATGTACCCGTTTACCCCACCTATACCCGAGCTAGGGCACGGGTACCCCAGGCAGCGGGCACGAGTACCCCAGGCAGCGAGCACGGGCAGACCGGGCACGGGCGGACTAACTGGGGTATTGTCAAATGCCTAGGCGAAGTCAACATAAAAAATGTATTAATAAAATTCACCAAGTTTTTCAACTGTTTTTAGTCCTTCAACTGTCTCTGCATCAATCTTCCTCTAATGATGTACTATGATCTCCGCTAATTATATTATTCTCTCTTTCTAAGTCCTCGCACTTGCTCCTGTATCAAACTTCATATATATAAGTATTTGAAAAATAAGATATTAATACTTTGATGCGTAATTTGATATGATCATTTCTCTTTTACAACCCCCAATTGTCCATGCGTCAACCTTCCTCTAATGAAGCAGTGGGGACCCCGTATCCCTACATCAATCATTCTCATTTGAAAGAGAAAATAACGTAGAAGACATTTGTGATTTTAGATTCACAAAATTTCTCACTAATCATAAAAAATATGAGCGAGATTGAACAGAGAAAAAAACTAACTCTAAGAATGTGTATGGTCCCCCCTATAGTTTGAGACTTTAGTAGCCCCCCTAGGTATTTATAGTGCATGGATGTTTGAGATATTTGATTGGAGAGACAA
The DNA here is from genome assembly GCA_964058845.1 of Carex sylvatica. Classification (NCBI taxonomy): domain Eukaryota; kingdom Viridiplantae; phylum Streptophyta; class Magnoliopsida; order Poales; family Cyperaceae; genus Carex; species Carex sylvatica. Next base: position 9,290 of record CAXKVR010000726.1, read on the forward strand.
TTATTAAGTAAAAAATGTTCACATCATAGCTATAAATGCTCCCGTGCATAAGTTTAAATAGTTGAGAATATCCATATTAATATTTTTAGAAAAAAAAATTAGTGCTTGAGTTTTGCGATCTCCCAAGTAGTATGGTTCTCCTAGATAGTTATTGTGCGAGGACAATGCAAAGATTTTAGTGTGAAAACTGTTATCGAGATCTATAATATTAATATTTATTTAATTTAATCAATTTTAAAATTAGAGGTCTGTTAACTATCATCTGAATAAATCATCCGACTATGTCCATAGAGATGTTCAAACAGTTCAGTTTGTTCGGTTTCTAACTGAATCGGAAAATTTTGGTTTAAATTGGTTGATTTTTTGGTTTAAATGGATCGGCTCGGTTGAAATTTCAAATAATTTTGATTTAAATGGTTCGGCTCGGTTTAGACATCTCAAAACCGATTAAACCGAACCTACCGATTTATATTGATTCGACTCTAATTTTATTGGTGTTATAATGATTTCATTAAACCAAACCGAACTACAATTATTGTGTATAACAATGTATTCTTTTCGTTAATAATGATACTAATAGGTTTACTTTGGTTTGAATCGAACAAACCAAAATTTACTTCGGTTTGTTCAGTTCGGTTCGGTTATATTTTTGAAAACCGAAAAAAATTTAATTTGATCATTTTACTCCGGTTTGAACCGAACCGATAGTTTGAACACCCCTATATCTCTACCAATTTGGGCTTGCCACATGTACAAATTCTATAAAACAAAAAACAGAGAAATTGAAAGGAGTTCCCACTGTAGGGATTTCATGTGTATGTCAAGAGAGTAAAAATAAAAAAATTTAACTCAATTCACAACGGATCTCATTTGTATGACAATTGCAAGCAATATTAAGTTAAATAAATTCTTCTAGCATCTCATGTGCTTCAAATAAAATTAAATAAATTTATTTCTCACATAAGATGAGATAATAATTCATACCTAAAGAGATTGTTAAATCTTTTTTTAGAGGAAAGTCGATTTCCCTTCTAGATCTCTTAGAACCGCCGTTCTCTTCGAAGCACCTCTTGGTTCACCTTGAACCTAAACAACAAACTAACACACCTTTTAAATAGATGGATGTGAAGTTCAAAGCTTAGATCCAACCACCTAGAAAGAAGAGATGAGATAATTTTGGCCTTGGAGCAGTCCCCACAAATTTCGGCCAATGAGAAGCCTTTCTATTTTCGGCCAAGGAGAAAAAGAAAAAATGTGCTTGCTCAAGGAGAGGATCTTGGCTAGGGTATATGGCAGAAAATTAGTGTTAATTTTTCTCAATTATACCTCCTTAAATAGGCAAGGGCTAGGGCTAGGGTTAGGGCATCCATTTGTGTAATGTTTAAATTAATTACACACATGACACTAGTCTTGTTTTGCTATATTATGCTTTCTTTAATCTCATCTTGTGATTGGTTTAATAAATTAATTTATGAACAAATAATATTAGTCATATTATTCTATTATACAATATCTCTATTATTCTTATAACGCATTCAAACATTATACTAAATAATATTTGCATAACTTCATAAATTTATTTATAGTCTAAGCATGTCATATTATGACATTTTATTTTAGCATTTCATCTCATGTATTTTATCTTATACATCACTATGAAATGTAAAATACTTGTTGTTTCTCTTCAGTTGGTGTGACCGTATAAGGGATCTATGTCATATTGGCAATAATATAAACTTTATATTATTGACTATAAGAGGTTCTATCATTACATTAATAGTTATCCAAACGACATAATAATTATTTACTCAATCCACTAATTTTGTCTATCCTTGTCACATGATATTATAAATAATATGCAAAATAGGATCGTGTCATTTTTGCATCATATTCATTTTCTTGGTTTCTCAAGTGAATTATAATTATAACTATATCAGTTATATTGCATGTGATATAATTCCACTTTACAAAGGGGCCCAGTAATATCATAACTCAAATTGAGGGACAATGATAATATTAACATATAGATTTCGCCCGCACAAGTTGTACACAACGAACTACTATTTTATTTCTATTACAATATAGTATTTAAATAGTAATCACATTATATACTTCTCATGTGAAAAACCTACACATCTCATATCTAAGATTCTAAAGACACAATGGAAACATTAATGACACAAAACACAATTCATATAATGTTCTATTCATTTAGGTCATATTCAATATATAAAATACACATTTTATATATTCATGTCATTAAATGACAATCTCTTATCAATATTTATAGAACTAAAATGTACTTTTAATCAACATAAAAATCTTCCTCGGTAATTAATATTCCTCCTTAATTACCACGATTGTGAACTTATTTAGTGATTAAATGTTTCTCATCTTAGGAGTTCTATGATTCAAGACCAAGAGCATCTTCTTGAATACTTCCAAAGATATAACATATAAATATCAAGGAACAATAATACATAATAATAATATTCAAAATCATGAACAATATATAAATCATTACAAAAAAATGATAAGTTTGAAAACACATATCTTTCACCCATCTGCAGTAGCGTCTAGTTGGTAAGTGAGCCTTGAGTAGGGATTGCAACAAGCTAGCTCTGCCTGAATTAGGTTCTAGTTCAACTTGTTAATTTCAGATCAAGTTACTGCTGAGCGAGCTGCAATTAGGCATCTGAGCTAAAACCTCATCTTGAAATTGTGATAAGTCAATCCGAGTTGAACCGAGCTATACCTTGCTTGCTTGAGTAGGAGCAGATGGCTCTTCAGGGGGAGAGCGGTAGATTTTGGTGACCTACGACTCCACCTTGAGCTAATCCTCCTGAGTCATTGTCAGATGGAGCCCATGCTCATCATCGTCAAAGTCAATGACTGGTGGGTGAGGCGTCTCTGACACTCATTCCACCTTTGACGCGCAAGGAGACGAGGGCGAGTTTAGGGTTTTGGTGGAGCAACGGCCGATGGTTCGATAGAGTCAATGAGGACGGGCCGAAGAATGAGGGGATGGGGGATTGTCGGATTAAGGATTTGAGAGGTCTGGTGAGGTGCTGCACGAGAGTGATGAGAGAGAGAGTCGAGAACTTATGGGTGTTAAAGCCTAAATCTGGATGAATGGTTCTGATTAAATTACATATATCCAATGCCTTACAAACTAGTTCGTTAATGGACTGAGCTGGTCCGGTTCAAGCTAAGCCTTAACTTAACTTGTTAATTTCAAAACGAGCTACTGATGAACTGGCTTGCTAACAGTTTGATCTACTATCAAGCAGATTGTTAGCAATCGAGTCATAAATAAGTCATGAACGATTCACAAATTATAATTTTTTTTGCCAACTCTAATATTGAGCAGTTTGTCCCAAACAGGAGAAACTTTCCCTTTGTTTATTCTCAAATCTCAAAGATCTTATTACGAGAATTTTTTTGTGTGACTAGTAGCATATGAGCATATCTTAAATTGAATAGCAACTAATTCGAAAGAATTTAAATTTGACATTCTTTTCGTCAAAATTAAACATTTGACGTTCTATTTGTTGTCACTGCCATATAGAATTTGCAGGTGTTTTATTCAAGAGAAAAGTAATAAAAGAATTGTTATTTCTCAAATTTATCCTCTTTCTTTTTATTATGGAGAGAAACCATTTTTATTAACAAAATTTAATTAAAAAGTACTTCTTAAAAAAAAAAATCAAGGTGTTCATTTAATTTAAAAATTGCATACACAGTTTCGAAACTTTGATAAATTAAACAAACAATTGAACTCGCGTCCGATTCGAACATAAAGAGCTTAAATTTTCAGGTCTAGGAATCATTTTTACAGTCGGTTGAAGTCTGGTGCTACAAATCAGAGTTTGCTAAGGAAATTATTTCCTAAGTTGTGCAATTTTTATTTAGTACTTAACGAAACATGGCAGCAGGTTCCCATTTCCTTGAGAAAATAAAATAATCAAGGAATCTCTCGGCCGTCTCCAGGTTTGATCACCGTCCAAGTCGTACAATAAAGCGGACAGTATATGCACCAGTTTCCGTGTGGCCGGTGCACACGTAAATAACTGCATTGGGAGTCGGCAAATAAGGATTCTTTGTGACAATCACAGACCAGCATTTCATATGGCAAACATCTGACAGATAATATTTCAATTTTGGATCCGTATCCTCCCAGGTACCTAACTCAACACAATTGAAACGGACGGCTCAGATTTACTCTCAGCCGGTTGGGATTCGGGATGACAGCGGGGCAAGATTATTTGTGCTTTGAGATGCATGTCAATCTATTTTCGGACCGTCCGATTCAGTTCTACTCAGTCAGGTAATCTGAGGGATACAAATTCTTCAATTTTAACCACATTGGAGGTAGGGGTATTCATTTGGTCCGATTTATTCGGTTTTGAACCGAACAGAATTAGTTCGTTTCAAACAGTTCGGTTTTTTCGGTTTAATGGTTCGGTTCGATTTTCTTTTTAAAACTAAATTAAAACTTTGGTTCGGTTCGGTTTGAAAAATTTCAAAACCAAAATAACTGAACCGACCGAACTTTTATATATTATGAATTTGATCCGAACTGCCTCGGTTTATTTCTTAATCAATTATTTTAAATACTTCGGTTTATTTTTTAATATCTTAATTTATTTCTTAATACACCGATTTATTTTTTAATATACTTCGGTTTATTATAAATCAATTTTTTTAAATAAACAAATTAATATATTTCAGTTTGAACCGAACAAACCGAAATAAAACTTTGGTTCGGTTCGATTCGGTTCAGTTTTATTTTTAAAACCGAATTATAACTTTGGTTTGCCTAGTTTGGTTCGGTTCAACCGAACCGAACCGATGAACACCCTTACCTGGAGGACCAGTTGTATTTAGGGGTGTTCATCGGTTCGGTTTCGTTGAAACCGAACCGAACTTGGCAAACCAAAGTTATAATTTGGTTTTTAAAATAGAACCGGACCGAACCGAATTAGCATTGCAACCGAACCGAATCAAACCAAAGTTTTATTTCAGTTTATTTGGTTCAAACCGAAATATATTAATTATTTTTATTTAAAACAATTGATTTATAATAAACCGAAGTATATTAAGAAAGAAACCGGAGTATTAAGAAATAAACTAAGATATTTAGAAATAAACCGAAGTATTTAAAGTGATTGATTAAGAAATAAACCGGAGTATTAAGAAATAAATCGGAGCAGTTCGATTATTTCGGTTTTGAAAATTTTCAAACCGAACCGAATCATTAAACCGAAAAAATCAAACTGTTTGAACAGAACTAATTCGGTTTGATTCAAAACCGAATAAACCGGACCCAATAAACACCCCCAGTTGTATTCTCTTGCGAGGTTCTTCGACAACACGGTATGATGCGTTTCTAACTTCCTACCCGGACACACAGTTGTTGTGGGTTTCGGATGAAAGGAATGAAGGATGAGTGAAGGATCCAAACCGGATCGACTTCGTTTAGGTGAATTCGCAACCTCTGAGATATTTCAAACTTTGAATGTTATTCTGGAAAACCTCAACCGTTCAAATATTTTCTGCACGAATCTCAAAACAAAATAATTCTGGCCTCCGCGCTTTCCCCGAATAGGCACTGTACACGTCGGTCATGCAAAAGTTTGAGATTTATATCTCAGACTCAGAGGATGGGGTCTGGCCGACATGCCTTTTGAGGGTACACGGGAGCTGAAGTCAAAAACGGATCACACCACTTCTACGTGGCACTTAGCAGCATAACACGTGTCATCGAACCTAAAGATCCCGCCGCATGTCCCTTAATAATTCTTTAAAAGCATCATTATACCGCGAGTTGAGAAGAGAAACACTCTGCAAAAAGAAAAGAAGGAATTTATCAGAAATCAGAGAGAGATGGGATCTGCTACATTTGTGGAAGTATTGTTAGCCATATTTTTGCCTCCAGTTGGTGTTTTTCTTCGTTATGGATGTGCTGTGAGTTAATTAGTTTAAATTTCGATTTTCAATTTACAGAAACAAAATTTGTCTTATTTAGTATTAGATCAATAAACATGAGCAACTAATTTTATTTTCCTTTTTCGTATTTTCTTTTTGCGACATGCAGGTGGAGTTCTGGATATGTTTACTGTTGACTATTCTAGGGTATATTCCAGGAATTATTTATGCCCTTTATATTCTGGTGTAATGTCTCTCTTGATGTATCTTGCTAATAAATGGTAGAGGTCATAAGTTTTGAGCTTGTGATGTAATTAGTTGTGTTGGGTGATATTTATATGTGTTAATTACGTTGTTTATAAATCAACATTGTGTATTATAAATTAAATCAGCTAGTGTGCGAAAACAATTAAGGTTTTTGGTTCCCTATTGAACTCGGCAGTTCTTGCCTTTTTCTCGTTCCTATTACTCTTTTACATTTCGTTTTCACTGTTCAATCCGTGCTTCATTTCAATAACATGATGCTTGAACTCTTGGTTCGGTCATATTCATTGAATTATGAGATTGTTTTTTGTTTTGAAGGGTAAATTTATAATTTGTTTAATGATTGCATATTTTATAGTTAAAAACTTGGAATGTGCCTGCCTGTCGGTTCTGACAAGGATGTGTTAGTAAAGCAATTATGCAAATACACCCTTCACAAACACTAAATGTAGTAGCGGATCGATATCCTATCTATGCTAATCTCTGCTCGATCTGTGCATTCCATTCTGATATGCATCCAGAAGGCTGATAAGAGAGATCATCCACTAGCATTGGGATTATATCCTCCATCTTGCTGTCAACACCAGAGTTCAGTTCTTGTTCAAAACAACATTATTTTGATCACATTATGGAGTTCTAAATTTTGAGAAACCTGCTGAAACTAGGCTCACCGATGTTCTACTCAGTTAAGAAAAATAATGGGGAATGGAGTATTCGTTGTTTTAGTTCCATAACATGCATAATTTATAATTGGAAGCTGATATATACGGCAATTTTTATTAATACTCCTCAAAAAAAAAATTTAAAAATAACCTGCATTTGATTTTTTTTTTATTCATGCCGTGACCGTCAGGTCCATGGGCGGCCCAAATTCGTCATGAAGAGCCAGAACCAGGGACGAGTCATAAGCACAGTGCCTCTCCCCCCGGGCAGTTCATTATGCATGCTTTTATAATCCTGTTTTTTCTCTCTCCTGCCCACTCCAACCATTACCATCACTCCCGGCAGTAGAAGCGGGCAATTTTTTTGACGAAAAGCGACAGGTATTATTTAAATTATATTTAATTATTTAGTAATTAGTCAATTACTGTACGATTACTGTAGTATTTACTGTACAATTACTGTACAATTGCTGTAGAATTTACTGTACAATTACTGTAGAATTTGCTGTACAATTAATGTAGAATTTGCTGTACAATTACTGTAGAGTTACCATTCAATTACTGTAAGTGTTGCATTTACCTCTAGCAACAAGTTTTTATTTTTTTATTTGCCATTTATTATTGTATAATTACTGTAATACTTATTAAATTTTTGTTTAAATGTAGTTTGTTAAGAAAAAGATGTTAGTTGTACTGTATGTGAGCAGCAAGTTACAAAATGGTGTAGGTGGCGTGTATTACACGAAAGATGCTGCATTTAGCTTCGAGGTTAATGAAAATACCATATTTCAGGAAGTCAAGCAGCTAATATACTAAAAGACTGCTGTAAACCCCAACAGGTATGAAATAAAATTGGCTACACGGATTGATAACTCACAAAGGGGTGGGGAGGATAGACCTTACTTTGTGAGGTTTCAAATAACATATGCGAATTTATGGAGAGTTGTGTGCAATAAATTTGAGTCTAGTGGGGTCTCGATAATGGACATATATTCAAAGAGGGTTCCCCGTGCTGGGACTGGACCTTCTAGTGTGGCTGGGGAAGGACCTTCAGGTTATGACAATTCCGGTTATGACAACCAAGGGTACCACCACCACTCCTCTTATGACAACCAGGGGTACCACCACCACTCCCCTTATAACAACCCGAGGTACCACCACCACTCCCTTTATGACAACCAAGGGTACCACCACAACTCTCATGAAAATATTGAAGAGTTACCACCACCACCCAGACAGACACCCATAATTCCTAGATTTCCAACTATGCTAAAGTCAGGACCGGTACCCGTTAATCGAACTGATATTGATATTGATGTTGATGCTATTGATGCCATACCAGAAAATGAAATGGAAACGGGAGATGAATACGAAGGGATCTAGGAATCTGATGAGTTATTAGATGGCGATGCAAATGTACCAGGTTTATCCAGGGAAGAAAAATTTCCGATTAGAGGTTGGGGAAATAAGCATCATGTCGCCACATTCAACGATACTACAGCTTCTGAAGAGGCAGACATTACTTATTTTGGCCCTCGTGTTGTATACAATGACAAACTTGCCCCGGGGCAACTTTATACCAACATAGATGAACTTATAAAGAAAATCTATGAGACTCATGTTCACGGGAACTGGAAATGTAAAATACACAAAAATGACCGAACAAGGTTAATTGTGCTATGTAAAACTCACCCGCGGTGCGAGTTCTGCCTTTTTGCAACCCCTGCGGGTTCAGGAGAAGCATGGATGATTAAGAAATGTGAACCACCCCATACATGCAAGTCTGCATCTACAAAGACAGACCATTCACAGCTGACGGCATCATTAATTGTCGATGCAATTGAGGAAGACATTAAGGAGGACCCATCTATGAGCATCAAGGCAGTGGCTAGAACCATCAGACACAAATATAAATATGTAACACCAAAATACAACAGGCTGTGAAGAGGTCGCGAACTTGTCATTTGCAGAATATTTGGTAGTTGGAAGAATTCATACGGCTATCTGGCACCATTGCTCCAGGTCATGGCAAGTACAAATGTCGAAACTGTATATGAGCGGTGGCATGGTCCCTTTTTTGTTAAGGAGGGAGTGCTGATAGAGGGAGCTCAACAATTCATGGGCAAAGCATGGGCTTTTAGTGTTTGTATCCAAGCTGTGCCATACATCAAACCCGTTATCAGCATTGATGCATGCTTCATGTCTGGCCGTTATGAGGGGAGGTTACTGATAGCATGTGCCTATAATTATGCTCACTTAAGTTTCCAAAATAGAGACAGAAGATTTATGATGCTGAGAACCAGTTGTTGCCTTTGGCCTTTGCAATTGTTCAGAAAGAGAATGGTGAGAACTGAGGATTCTTTATGCAGTTTTTAAGAAGATTGGTGATTAGGGAAGGAAAATTTTTCTGTGTGATATCAGACCAGCACAAAGGAATAAAAATAAATGTGGACAAAGACAAATATCTACTTAATGAATGTGGACAAAAATAATCCCAGAGATGTAAACGAAGA
>CAXKVR010000727.1:0-22861 GCA_964058845.1 Carex sylvatica
GATTGCGGCCGCAAGCTCGTTTGGTATTGTTCTTGAGCATGTTGCAATGCACAAGGTTAATTCGTTAGAAAAACTGAAGGTTGTAGTGGCAGTTCTAGACTTAAGTTTCATTCCTGAGAAGCTTTTTGTTTGGATCAGAGGCATAGGAAGAGATGTCAAGGTTGTGGTAAATAGTTAGATTGAGGAGCCATTGCCTCTTGCACTACCTATTGACACCACCCCGAAGGAAGAGTTCTTTAATCGAGTGAAACTTGCTAATCTTAAGGCCGTTACCATTGGCACTGGTGAAGGTAAGGATAAAGGCGTTCTTGCCATTGACTATGAAACAATTTTTTCGGTTTGGGCAAGCCTGGAACCGAGACCTGATAAAGCAAAGCTGGAAGCGACTCTCAAGGCGTCGCCCTATTTCTCCCTGTCTCATCAGTCGGCGGGGAGAGATCCAGATCAGGTAGAGCAATAGAAGCCGAACCTGTTAAGCAAAGACAAGGGAATTAAGCAATCTAACTTAAGGGACGTGTCCAATCCAAAGCCAACAAGCGAGCATTGGTTCCTAAAGGGTGGTGGGTCAGGTAAATCTCAGGATGCAACGGCCACGCGTACGGCAGATTTGCATATTGGAAAAAAAAGGGATCAGTCTATAATTCAAAATTTGGTGATAGCTGGAAACGAAACACAAATAGGAAATAGGACCCAGGTCTTAACTTATGGCAGCCCAATGCCACATAATCCTATAAACCCAATAACTTTTACTCATAAACCCTCCCTACTAACGGACCGGGCCTTAGGCCTTAACCAGTTAACACACAGCCCAGATATCAACCTCTCCCCAAACCAAATCATCCACTCACCCAAGGTTATTATTCTGACAGCCCAAAGTCAAACAAATACGCCTCTACCTGACCCAACTCGTACAGTGCCCTCCTCTCCCATCAATGACCTAGAAGACATTACTGCCGCACAGCTTAGAACAACCTATCACCTAGATGAAGATGATCAAGAGACTTCAGACCCTATTGAACTCGAACCTGAGGAAGAATCGGTTGAAATCGAAGAAATGGAAGGTGAACCCAGCTACGTGGTAGAACAGGAGGCCTTGCTCGATCAAGAGGACCCGGGCGAGCGTGATTACAATGGGTCTGATCCGTACTCAAGTTATGGATACTCAACACCAGATTACTTAGAGATACAACTGAGGGAACTGGAGCATGAATTTGGCCAGAACCTTGCTGAATTGGAGAACAAATTCGGTCAGAACCAGGCAGAGTTGGAGGCCCAGCTTGACCTAATGGCTCTACCACCACCATTGCTGAACCAGGTAAGCCTTCCTGCCAACCCTTTAATGGAGATTTTCGTTCAGCCTGAGCCACCAATTCAGCTGGAACCGGTGGTGAACGAACCGATCATGGTTGAGCACGCTATGGAAGAACAACAAACACTAAGGCGAAGTGCTAGAATCTCAGTCAAGGGGTTCATAAAGAACTATTCCCCAAAGAAGACTCGTAAGAAGAAGCAACCATAGCCTGCAGGGCCTTCGAACAGTGAGGAGTTTCAAGCCGCCATTCTTATGTCCCTCCAGGCGGATATCCTCGCACAAAAACCACTAACCCAAGCAAGATCTAATGATGTGGATAAGATCTGCGGAATCCAACTGAGTGATGACCTTCTGACAACAAAGGCAAGGCCGAGCAATGAAGGTATTGGCATAGAAGATTATGGTGAATCGGTACTCCCCGATTTAGAGTTTAACAGTGAGGATGACAGGCTATCAGATGATGAATCTGAGCCTGAAGGGGGCGGCCAGTAGGGGCCTTGAGGAGTACCTATAGTAAGCAGCATCTTTTGAGTCTGTTTAAAAGTCCACACCAGCTGATAGCTATTTAACTTTTGGTCTATGATATTTCTTTTAACTTGTTGTTACGTGCTGTTATGTTGCTTTATGATCTTATGCATTTGCTGTATTAATGCAACTCTAGTGTAATGGATCAAATGAATCAAATGAATGATCAATTTACGAGCTTTATATTTCCTTTACATATTTTAAGTTGGAATGTTAGGGGGCTTGGAGATACACAAAAATGCGATGTCATAAAAGACATAGTCAAAGATGCAAATCCAGATCTTTTGACATTCCAAGAGACAAAGTGGAACGAATGTTCGATTTTTCAAGTAAGACAAATATGTCCCTCGAAATTTAAACATTACGTCACTTTGGATGCGAATGGAACCAAAGGGGGAATCCTTCTCGCGTGGAGCTCAAGATTCTCCTTATTTGATTCCTTCATTTTTTTCTTTTTCTATAACAGCGATGCTTAGGTTTAGAAATTTTAATTTTATGGTAATCGCGGTATATGGGCCCCAAGAAGATAGTGCTAAAATGGATTTTTTGAGGGAATTATATGCAATCCGAAATATAAATGAATTGTCATGGGTAATCATTGGTGATTTTAATCTAATAAGGGATATTTCAAATACAACAGTTACTGTCAGGAATTTAGGAAGCATGATGGAATTTAACAACTTCATTGCGAATACGAACCTCATTGAAGCACCGCTACGAGGAAGAACATACACCTGGTCCAGCAAGCGTCCAATTCCAACTTTTTCAAAGTTAGACAGAGGCATGCTCTCAAATCACTGGAACTCAGCAGGCACCACCTACGAGTTGTCTGACCTCCCAGCAACAGCCTCCGACCATGTTCCTTTAATTCTGACAATCAAACCACATGTTAACCCTCCAAAAAGAAGGTTCAAATTCGAAAATTATTGGCTTAACTATCCAGAAATCCACCAGGTAGTCAAGGACTCATGGTTGAGTGCCACAGGGATGGCCAACACAGTGACTAACTTTCGCAACAAGCTCAATGCGACACGGACCGGCTTGTCAAAATGGGCTAGGAAAAAATTTGCGAAACATGATACTTTCCTCCGAATATCAAAGTGGGTCCTCAGGCAACTAGATTGTTTAGAAGAGCTGCGACAACTAAAGACAATTGAATTTCGGCTAAGAATACGATTGCGGGAGCACATTTTTAGACTAGCCCGGGACAAAGAAATGAGATGGAAACAAAGATCAGGTTACGCCTGGCTCTAACTAGGAGATAAAAATACAAAATACTTTCACGCAGTGGCCAATGGGAAAAAAAATTGCAACTCCATGTTAGCAATACAATCAGACAATGGAACGGGAGTATGCAATAATCAGCTCACACAATACATTTCTCAGCATTTTACACAACTCATCGGCCATAGTGAACCTCATGAGAGACCGTTCAACTTAACTGGGAAAGTAGGCCCGCCATACCCCGCAGACCTGCTCGCTATAGATAACTTGATTTCACCGGATGAGGTGTTAGCTACAATTAATGAAATGCCAAACGATAAGGCAAGTGGTCCTGATGGCTTACCGATCAAATTCTACAGGGCTTTCTGGCCAATCATCCGCATAGACTTATTGGACCTAATTATAGATTTCAACACAAACAATCGCAGCATCAAGGCACTGAACAAGGCAACCATTACCCTTATACCAAAAAAAGAAACACTGATAAGGATTACAGACTACAGACGAATCAGTGTGATCAACGCTGTGGTCAAGATAATCACCAAACTGCTCGCAAACAGGCTTCAAGGTCACCTACAAATGCTAGTTACTCCTAACCAAACGGCTTTTGTTAAAGGTCGTTCAATGATGGAATCTTTTCTGGCTGCCAAAGAGTTCTTGACATACTGTAAAGCGAGGAAATTGTCGGCAATTTTGTACAAGGTGGATTTCAAAAAGGCATTTGACACAGTAGACTGGTGTTTTTTGATGAACTTACTATTAGAAAGAGGCTTCCCACCACAATGGTTATCATCCGTTCTGGTCGTCCTTCAATCAGCCTCATCAGCGGTTAGGGTTAATGGATCTCTTACTGGCGCCATTACACACAAGAGAGGCCTTCGTCAAGGGGACCCACTCTCTCCAATGCTCTTTATCTTAGTGACAGACTCACTAAATAGATTTTTGAGCAATATGGAGCAGACAATGTCACCGCATGCTTACCTTACACCAAAGACTATTCAGTTCACCGATGACACGGTCATTATTACAGAGGCTCACCCGACCACACTTCGAATTATTTCTAGGGTGCTGCATGTCTATGAGGAGCTAACGGGCCTCAAAATCAATAGATCCAAGAGTGCATTCGTACCAATATCCATACCTCCGCATCTCACTCAGGTAATACAGAACATCCTCCAATCTCCAGAGGAACGACTGCCGATAACATATCTGGGCTTGCCACTTTTAATCAAGAAACCAAACAAAATAACCTTCCAACCGATGATGTAAACAGTGCAGAAGAGAATAGAGGGTTGGAAGTCAAACTTCCTATCATACGGGGGCAGAATAACCCTTGTAAAAGCAGTCTTGTCGGCAATACCGATCCACTTCATGCAGGCATTAAGACTGCCAAAAGGGGTTATAAAGCATATTGACAAGATGCGAAGGAGCTTCCTTTGGAGAGGGAATAATGCATGCAAAGGGTTACACTGCTTGGTTAATTGGAATAGGGTATGTGTGCTAAAATGCAATGGAGGGTTGAGGATTATAGATTTGGACTGCCAGAACCAGGCATTGCTGACTAAATGGCTTTGGAAAATAAGTCACGAACGGGAGGGGATCTGGGCGTCAACACTGAGACAGCTATATAATATCTCAGAGGTTTCCCACCTGCTAACCGGGAACCACAACTCTTTCTTTCTAAAGTAGCTATCAGAACTGTCCCACTTCTATGACAGCTCGACTAGAACAATAGGCCAAGCAGATTGGAGGTGGTCAGCCACGAGTCTATTCACAAGCGCTTCAGCATACAAAGCCATGCACAACAGAGGGGCAATCTCTGCACACCACCAAGTGCTATGGAAACTCAAGACGCCAATGAAGGTTCGTATCTTCCTTTGGTTAATGTGGGATGACAAGATTCTAACACAAGAGGTACTGACAGGAAGAGGCTGTGAAGTGCAACACGGATGTGTATTGTGCGGCTCCTCCGCAATGGAAACAAGGGACCACTTATTCTTGACTTGTCCATACGCTCTTAGATTTTGGAGAGGAATGGCATCTGAGCTTAATCTCCCTCAGATATCGGGCTCAGACCCGTATATATCATGGTGGAAAGTAAGAAGGGGATTAGGGGGCGAACAAAAGAAGAGATGGGATGTAGCATGGGCGGCAGGTACATGGGCGCTGTGGAAGGAACGAAATCGCCGAACCTTCTCACAGCTGCGCAAACCAGAGCACATTCTACTCAGTGCGGCGACAATCGATGTACACAATTGGTCCTTAGTTATATAGCGAGGAGTGCTTTAGGGTTAGGGTAGGAATATGGGAGGCCGGCCTAGTTAGAGTCTTAGCGGTTTTAATTTTGTTAATGGGCCTCTTTAATAATTAAAATGTAACTGCATTACATAGGTTATGTGATCGTCATTGACGGTCGGCTCAATGTAAATAATTTTTTTATAAATATATCTTTTAGTGGATCTTTTCCACTAAATTTCAAAAGAAAAAAAAAAAAAACTTACGGTGAGAGAAAAGAAAAGAAAAAACAGTAAGTTGAATTAGGGTGAAATATGCAGAAGTGAACAGTGTAAAATACATGCTCAATAGAAACACAATGATAGACTGATATGATTATGTTTCCAATTAAAATTTAATGGGAGTGAAATTAATTTACACACACGGTTTATATTTATGGGACAATTTATAGTTTTATTTTTTTCACACGAATTAAACGGCACGAATCAAACATCAGACATAGGGGTGTCAATGGGTACGATATGGGTCAGGTAAAAGCATTTTCATATATGTACTCGTTGTGATAATAAAAATTTATTGCTTATGAAGTAGATAGATTTCAAATTAAAGATTTAAATTTGTTACTTAAAATTAATATTATATTTTAGAATTAAGCTCACTAAATACCTTAGTGAGCTTAAGAACACTTGTTTTACTCTCTTTTTTTTGCATATACAATGTCGACCTTCTACATACCGCATAAATATCTCATTTAAAAACATTAACAATGCTCATCCCACTCAAACTTAATACTTGAGTCCACGTTTATTACAACGTAATGCTGACATCCATCTGAATTGTCCGACTGAATACAATATTATATATTAAAAATCATCTTATTTACAAATTACAACGAAAAATCCCCAATATTAACAAAAGAAACTCTTCTTAATTCAACAGTAGAATTAGTGATACTCATAAAATGGCAGCGGTTCATAGCATTGCCAAATCTTTTTATTAGCTTATAGGTACTAGGTAGTGACAAATCTAAAAGGTCTTGTTTCGTGTGGTCCTTCCTCCTCCATGAGAAAAAAGAAAGCTTGGGAAAAAAAAGAATTCGTTGGGAAAGGGGTAAATAGAGAGACAAGCAGCTGTTCCAACAAAAGAAATATGATGGAAAGAATCCAACTCACAAAAGTCAAGGAACACATAGCAATAGCAATAGTAGTAGTCCGCATGATATATAAATAAATGTAGATATGGGACCACAACACAGTGTCACAGCGGCTTGTGATTGCCAATTAATGACCACTGGTGGTGAATAGAAATTTGTCCTTTTCACTAGCTGTAGCTGGGCTTTCTTAGTCAGTTGTTAAGTTACATTTTAAATTTATTTGATAATATAATAATTAAAAATAGATAAATCTTTTATGTATCTTTTTATTTATTTATGGTACGTAGTACGTACATTTTAATATCTTGAAAAAAAAAATAGATGAATGTGGAATTGCCAATTGGCCATGACCTAAAATATTGCATCACCAAGCTTTCATCAGCTATAACATATAGCTTGTCTATGTAAATTTCGAGAATTGATGAACATAAAGATCGATGTACAGTATATTTCTATACGGAGATATATTGCTAGAAATTTCACAAGGATGAACAATTTTGTTATGTAAAATGCAACAGGATGTTTTGTCGGATGGACCACTAACAAATAACAATTTCTCATGCAGCTGCTAATGGTACTAACTACTAAGAGACTCAAGTAGAGATCATTTAATACTGCATTTGGGCTGCTGTGCCTAATCCTGAAGACCTGAACAACCTACGCCTAATTAAATTAGGTCTGACCACAGCTCTTAGCTTGAAAATTTGTGCCACTGCCACCACATATTGATCAAACATATTAATTGTTTCCACCCCACGGCCCCACCTAGCTACTTGTGTCTAAATTTACAAGAATAATATATACGACCCTAAAACTTGGGACCAGATAATTTTATCCTATAATTATATATACGCATCTGAGGTAAATCACAAATGACTTTATACTGAAATTAAATTTATGTAATTAATTATGTAACGGAAGGATGACCCAATCGAAGTTTTAGTCAACCCAAGTAGAGTGAGAAAAACGGCACGACGGAGGCGGAGCCGGTTCTATCACAGAACGGTACGGTACGCTGGTTAGTTACGTGCCGTGACTCGCGTGTTGCGTGCTGTGATCATCTTTTAAAACTTTGGTACAATACGTCACGTGAAATATCTAATCACAACACGTCACGTAGTCATTCGAGTCACGTATAATTAAAACTATTATATTAAATGATTAATCTTGAAAAAAACAACTTAAATTATGATTAAATGGTAACATGAGTCACGCGAGACACGTTTGGGCACGACGTGATTCACATGGCATGATCATTCCCGTGCTGCGACCATGTCTTGATATTTTAGTTACGATACGGCACAACACGTAAAAAATTAATTTGATCATGATATGGCATGACACGAAATCAAAATCACAACGTGTTAATTACGATATGACACGACAATACATGTTTTTTCTACTCTAAACCGAAGGACGGAATACCATTACAAGAAACTTGCCGCAGGGAAACCAAACTCTGAGAATAGCCAATTCATATTCATGGGGATATGGGAACTTAAAATAATGGAGGAGAATCTTTAATTTTTTTGGCACGTTATGCCCTTCAGCTTTTGCCCATGTAACTTTACAAAAGAAGTACACGATACAGGCTTGGAGCGAATCAAGGCATCTCATTCTTTCTCCTTTCTCCTTTCTCCTTTCTCCTTTCTCATCAATGCATTCCCACGTAGCGTCAACTCCACAATCATCGTATATGTACGTCCTCAAAAAATTTTTCTTCTTTTCTTTGGGTTTTGGGTATACATCACCTAAATTTTTATTTTTACTATATTAAAAAGAAAAATAAATCGTGTAACTACGATTTCGTAAAAAAAATCTATTTTCACTCTATTCGCGGTTTCAAACTATAGATCAAATTAAGTGTCCGTAGTTTCATCAATTTTTATCATGTGTTTCAAATTAAGGGTTGACTGTTTAAATTTCTATAGTGGTTTGCTAAAATCCGGGTCGGGCGGCCCGTATCCGATCTGCCCGTGCCCGATACCCAGAGTATCCGTGCTCGAGCCCGGGTATGGGTCGGGTACACGGGTACGGATATAAAACGGGTAGGGTACGATTATTTGGTTCAAAACCCGGCCCGAATAACGCACGACCCGATCCGATCCGTACCCGACCTGTACACGACCCGTACCCAACTCGACCCGCTTAAATTCAAATTTTTTTGAATTTTCAAATTGTCACCGGTTCAACGTCCCGCCCGGACCGGTCTAATCAAACCCGACCGGCCGGACCCACCCGCCTTTTTTTTTTTTTTTTTTTCAAATTTTATTCCCTCCCAATATTTTCTTTAAATACCCCATTTTCCTCTCAAAAAATTCACACTCTCATTCTCTCATCTCTCATCTCTCATTCTCTCAATCTCAATTCTCCAATTTAATTATTCACAATTTTTTAATTTATTGTTTAAAAAAAAATATAGTTGTAAATTTAATTCATTACACAAATCCGCAAACGGAATTACAAAGTTCGGCACCTCCCGCAAATTTTTTTTGCGAGATTTAAAGGTAACATTTATTTCATTTTAGATTAATTTATTTTTGTAGAGTACATTTAGTTTATGCTAGATTTATTGAATATTAAGTAATTAGATTTGTCATTTGTTAGGTTTGTTAAATTTATTAAGTAATTAGATTTGTTAGATTTATTGAATATGTTAGATTTATTTAGTTTATGTTAGATTTGAATATGTCAAACAGTTATATTTGTTTTTAATTTCTGTTTTTTAAAATATGTTAGTTTTATAGATTTGAATATGTGAAGTGATTATATTTGTTTTGAATAGGTTAGATTTATTTTTCAAAATTCGGATTTATTTTTAATAGGTTTTTTAAAATAGGTTAGTTTTATAGATTTGAATATGTGGAGTGATTATATTTGTTTTGAATAGGTTAGATTTATTTTTTAAAATTCAGATTTATTTTTAATAGGTTTTTTAAAATAGGTTAGTTTTATAGATTTGAATATGTGGAGTGATTATATTTGTTTTGAATAGGTTAGATTTATTTTTCAAAATTCGGATTTATTTTTAATAGGTTTTTTAAAATAGGTTAGTTTTATAGATTTGAATATGTGAAGTGATTATATTTGTTTTGAATAGGTTAGATTTATTTTTCAAAATTCGGATTTATTTTTAATAGGTTTTTTAAAATAGGTTAGTTTTATATATTTGAATATGTGGAGTGATTATATTTGTTTTGAATAGGTTAGATTTATTTTTCAAAATTCGGATTTATTTTTAATAGGTTTTTTAAAATATGTTAGTTTTATAGATTTGAATATGTGGAGTGATTATATTTGTTTTGAATAGGTTATATTTATTTTTCAAAATTCGGATTTATTTTTAATAGGTTTTTTAAAATAGGTTAGTTTTATAGATTTGAATATGTGGAGTGATTGTGTTTGTTTTGAATAGGTTAGATTTATTTTTCAAAATTCGGATTTATTTTTAATATGTTTTTTAATTTCTGTTTTTTAATTTCTGTTTTTTTTTTTTCTGTTTTTTAATTTCTGTTTTTTAATTTCTGTTTTTTAATTTCTGTTTTTTAATTTCTGTTTTTGTTATAATTATTTTGAATAGGTTTAATAAATGTCATCTCATCGTGATTCCGTGCAAGAGGGCATCGCGAGACTGTCGGTCGATATTTTTGGCCCGCCAATACCAAATTATTCACAAAATTATCCACAAAGTTCCTCCCAAATTGCACCACCTAATTATCCACCTAATTATCCACCAAATTATTAAAGAAGGGACCAAATGCTAGATTGGAATTATCAACAACCCCCACAAATGAATGCACAGCCACCGTATTATACTTCAAACGATCCAAATGTATACATTCCACAAGAAACACTTCAACCGACACCACAGTATACATATGGAGGCATTGGCTCTTCTTCTGTAGCATCGAGTCAATTCACTGACACTGCTCCTGTAGGAGATACACCTTCGACAGGTGAACCTGAAATTCAAGAAGAAGTTGTCCCTCCTTCGACAAGTGATCCGCCGCAACAACCAGCAGGAAAGAAGACTAAAAGACCTCTTCCTGAATACAATCAACCGTGGGCGAAATTTTACAATATTACCAGAGGGAGTAACGACATTATGAATTTTGCACAATGTAAAAAATTACCGAAAAACTTTTGAGTATAAACAAACTAGTGGTATGAATAGTTTTAAGAGACATGCCGACATGCACGGAAAAAAGGGCGAGGTTCCAACTGAAAATCCTGAACCGAGACAAATCCAAACCCTTATAAACGCGGATGGTACCAGAACAAATCCAAAATTCGATGAATAAAAAATGCTTAGTGAATTAACCCGGTACATTACCCATAAAGAACAACCAATAGGTATGGGTGGTTGCACGAGTTTTGCCCGGTTATGCATTCGGGGGTTAGGTCAACCAATGTATAAGAGGATCCATCATAGAAAGATGGTTGGTGAAATAAAAAATCAGTTTATCTCGACCAAAAATAACCTTAAAGCTCTATTTGCATACCAAAACAATAAGGTGTCAATTACCTCCGATATATGGACTGCCGGTAAACATGGTCTTGGGTACTCTTGTATTACCGGCCATTGGATCGATGATCATTGGGTATTACAAAAAAGAATATTAAGCTTTCGAGTTTTGGATTCCCCCCACACTGCAAATGTAATTTTCAAATCCATTATTGAGGTTTTAGAAGAGTATAACCTTAAGAGGAATTTGGGTAACAAGGTTTTTTCTATATCTTTCGATAATGCTAGCAACAACATTGCTTCCATTGAGATTTTTAAACGGTCACTAAACCTGATCATGAATGGTGAAATGTTTCACCAAAAGTGTGTTTGCCACGTTCTTAACCTCGTCGTGAAGGCGGGTCTAAAAACAGAAGCAGTAAAACTATTGATAATTAAATTTAAGAATGTCCTCAACCACATTGTTTCAAACCAAGAAAGAAAACAATAGTTTGCTGCATTATGCGTCACCTATAGATTGAGCAAGTTGAAGGTACCTTGGGATATAGATACCCGTTGGAACTCAACATATAGGTTGTTGAACCGATGCCTTCCCTACAAAGCTGTCATAGGAGAGTTTTTGAGAAGCTCCAACCCCGAGGCATTGCAATTCGAACTCATTGACGAAGAATGGGATAAACTGCAAAGGCTTAGCAAATTTCTAGGGATCTTTTTTAATGCAACCGTTCAACTATCATGCTCGTACTCACCGACGTCGTTTGAGTTGCTGAAACATCTCTATGACATCTCCAAGGTGTATTGCGAATTAGAACAAGCTAAAATCTATGATGCATCTCTCACGCCAATTGTAGATGCCATGAAACAAAAAATTCCTAAAATATTGGGAAGATGTACCTCTCCTAGCCATTATCGCAAATTGCCTCCACCCGGCATACAAGAAGTTTTACACGATCAAAGTAGTTGAGAGATACAAACAGAATTTATATTTAGACTCAACCGGGGTGGAGGCTTACGTGAATTCAATGTTCGATGAGATGTTTAACATATACCACTCAAGAATGGGTGACAACCGAAATCCAGCTTCGTCCCGTGCTGCCCCTAGGTATGAATATAAATATACATGTGTTTTCAATATTTATTATTTATAATATCTATATTATTTGTCCACTAATTTTTTTTAATTGTTTAATAGTTCCACTTCTAAGAGCACTAGCAGTGGTGGATTATTAGCAGATTTTCAGTCGGAGAGCCAACCGCACACATCCACAAATGAGTTATTGGGCTATATATTGATGATCAACGAAAGTGAACAAGGACTTGACGTGATGGCATGGTGGATGAGGCGTCAAAGTTCCTTGTCAACGCTGGCGATGATGGCCCGCGACGTATTTACCGTGCCCGTATCAACCGTCCCTTCTGAAAGTTGTTTCAGTTCGGTGAACAGGATCCTCTCTGATAAACGAAGTAAGTTGGGTGCACATGTTTTTGAGAGACTTGTGTGCTTGAAGGATTGGATTGCTGCTGAAGAGCGTACGCAATATGTGCCTCAACAACCATCATCATCTGAAGCCGACACTGAAGAAAGCGGTACCGAGGCGCGACGTGAGGCTAATTCGGATTCTGACAGTGCCGAAGAGAGCGAACAATGGTATATGAATCCAAACTACTAAATAGGTAGTGTCGGTATAAATTTCTAACCTCTTTTAATCTTTATGGTTATTTTTAAAATTATAAATTTCTAAACATTTCAATTAGTTTTTAAATTATCTATTTTAAAGAAGAATTACTAACAAAAAAAAGTTAGAACTCCGCCTATGTTATTTTACATAGCCGGTCTCAAGCCCGGAATTAAGGAGGAGGGTAACTTTTATTTTTTAATCTATTATTTTAAAATAATTCATAATTATTTTTAAAGTAATTCATTTAAGAAAATTTTTATTTTTATTTTATTCTTTTAAAGTTTCTGATTTAATTATATTTTTGATTTATATTTTATGTAACCTATTAAAAATAAATGAACGTTTATAAACTATATTATAGATATAAATAAATTATGTAACTATATAATGAGAATGAAAATTTGAAAATAAAATAAAATGACTGGTGTAAAAAAATAAATAAATACATTTGTATTTAGCCGAATAAATATACAAATTTTCGCATGAATATTATTTATATATAAATTACAAATTTTATTTATTTATATACACTATTTGATATTGAACTATTTTGATTTTAGAAATCGAATTATAAACACATAATGATATTCGTACAACACCGTAAAATAATAACCGAAAAAAAAAACAGAAAAAAAAACAGAGAAAAAAAAAAAAGAAAAAAAAAAGACAGAAAAACAGAGAGAAAAAAAAACTGGACCGGACCGGGTACCCTACCCGGACCACCCTACCCGTCAAGGGTACCACGGGTACGGGTATAAGACGGGTAGGGTACGAATTTTGAAAAAAAAACCCGTGATACCCGGACCGCCCAACCCGTATACCCGTGATACCCGTACCCGACCTATACCCGTACCCGACCCGGGTATACCCTACCCGCCCGTACCCTACCCGTTAGCAAACCCCTAAATTCCTATGCCTATATATATTTTAAAAAATTGGCCAGTTTACCCTTTGCTCTATTTAAGGGTGTGAGAGAAGGGGAAGGGAAGGAGAGCATGGATGACTGGGTTGTCCAAACAAATTTTACTTGTTCTTCAAACTAAAATTTTGAAAGAGAGCTAAGGCTGTGCTCCACAACTTTAGTATAGAGAGGAAGGGGAAAGAAGAGAAAGGGAAGGGGTACCGTGCCGATACCCTCGCTAGAGGGAAACCTACACCCTGATTTAGAGGGTACAAATTTCGTAACTTTGCAAAGCGTATTTCCCTGCGTTCTCCTCGCTACAGTACTCGCGTTCCTTTCTTTTTCTCTCCGATTACACTCCTCTGAAGTAGGTAAACAGCGTGGGCTGATCGTAATTGTGCATATTTCTTATTCCTTCCCTTTAATGAAGGAGTTGTCCCCCTCTCTAGAGCACAGTCTAAGGAGAAAGAAAAAATCAAGACAACAATGGATATAGTTTCTTTTCAATCTTTACATCCCGATTTGGAAAGTACTTCTTTTTACTCCTATTCTCTCTCCTTTTCTTTCCTTCTCTTTGAATTTGTGAAGGAAACTCTTAGGGTCTATTCGGTGCGCTACTGTGCTTGTGAGAAAAAAAAATTCACTCAAACTGAATTTTTTTTTCTCACAAGCAGAGTAAAAATCAGTTCAATATTTTTCTATTCCCAGTTTATTGAATAACCAAACAGACCCTTAGAGCTCGGTCGTCCGAGTTTTGGCCCATTTATTCCTATTTTGAATCTCACCTCGGTTTTAGAACAAGTGCAATTTGATGAAAAAAACTATTGACTCATACTTCATTTTTCCTTTCCCACAAGCTGTCACATATCTCCCTATATTTTCTTTATTCAGCAAAAGTCTTCTCCTCTTATATAAGCACTTCACCTCTTTTTTATTAATAATTATGGGACTAATCGGTTCTCAAGTCCAGACATATTTTCTTTTCTTTTTTTGTTTTATTCCACAAATTGATGAGAATTTTAATAAACATAATTATTTGAAGTTACATAAATAGATGAGAATCTTAAATACAACTTTTTTTTAATAGCTTTTTATTATAAATAAGTGGGAAATTTAGATAGAAATACATATTAATAAAAAATTAAGATTTCTCACAGTTTATCCTACGGTAGAATAGATTGAAACTACGGATGTGATGAAAATGAAATTTCTCAAAAATCGTGGGTATTCATTTTTTTTTCCGGTATAAATAAAAATTTCGGTATACATCACTAAATAATTTTTTTTAATTTCACAACAATTTTCTTTGGTTCTGCTGAGTAAAAGAGAGAATGGATATATAATTTATCAAGCTGATAATCACCCACATGAACACATCCTTCAAGTACATTTAATAAAATTTTGTCCATATTTTACAATACACACTTGTCTACTTGAGTCAGAACATAATTGTTGATAACTGTCATGTAATTTTGATCAAATTAAAATACATTTCGAAAGCTATAATTTTATTACGGTAGTTAGCATGCCTTTGATATTTGATTTTCTTTAAATAAATATAATGTACATATGATATTAATACTTTAGAAAAAGAATGTTCCATCTTTTATTAAATCAGCATCACATAAAAAAAATTAAGGTTTTCAACTTGTAAGATGTCAAACGCAGATTGGAGTAAAAGTTGTGAAACAAGTATCAGCAAATCCTGATTAATTGGTCAAAATATCACCATACAAAAAAAAAGAAAAAAAGAAGAAAAAAGATAAGGTCAAAAGTCGTAACCAAGTTGAAATAAACAAATTATTATTTTAAGATGATTACGGTTTGTATTTGTTAGAAGGCACATGGTTAACATTTGACAAATACAAACTTATATGTGATTTATGTTTGACAGAATAATTTCTTTGAGTAGAGTTTGACAAAAAAACGTCTCATCATTATATATCTTTTTCACAGTTGAAGAATGTGAATGAACCCAAAATAAAAAAAAAATGATAGTGTACTTAATCGTGTGAGTAGCAAGTCAAATTCAAATGAATGGAAAAAAAAGGAGATGCGCTGTCATCTTCTGATGGACTGTTATCTACGTTTAACTAACAGAAATGGAAATGTAGTACGTATGCTCTCTGGGCTCATGGTGCATTATTGTTCCAATGACATTTACATGGAAAATGAAATTATGATAACTAGAAATTTCTTTTTCAGACAATTTATTGTTCTAACTTTTAGTACACCTGCTGTTATTGTCCTCTGGAGCCCGCTGCAACAATTTCTTAATTCATATTGATATTGGCCCAACCCAATCAAATATTTAACACAACCAGTTTGTACCAGTTGAAGGGTACCTTCCTCTCCGTTGGATTTATAGTTGGGTTTTTAGTTAATATGAATTTTGATTAAATAATAAATACTGATACTGATGAGATAACATCCATCCAAAATTCTGACATTGGAAAGGATAAGAATTCATACATACTTCTTACTCATGTAAATAGCACATTTGAAATCTGAAAGTTACAGTCCATGGAGCACCGTTAACTGTTCGCCTTTCATTCTATTATAACCAAATACACCGATGATTGTATGTATAAGTATTAAACTTGACCATCACTGGTAAGCTGCCCCTGGGTAGCAAGGGGACACTAGACTTCAATACTCTGTTGCATGCACCAGCTGATGTGATTTTTGGTTCCAATAAAAGGGATGAAATTCTGAAATGGAAATCAAAACCTGTGCAGAAGGAATTTGTATGGCCACCTACCGCAGAACAAGATGCATATTTCACACAATATCTGTACAAATCATACAATAAGAAGAAGTTACCTGTTTTCAAGGAGATTTGTCTGGATTGAGCCTTTGTTTCTTTTGACAAGGATATAACTTGAGTCAGACTGGCAATTTCTCTGACAGAATATATTCTCAGATACACGTAGTCATCATATTATAATTGGTAGTCCTGAATGAATTATAGATCATTTTCCCCTTCAATTTGGTTCAAAAAAATGCAGGAACAATTGAATTATAGTTTTGCTCTGCAAATCAAACAGTTGACATCATAAGAAATTTCACCGAACTATGATTACACACGAATGGAACCAGAATCATTGCGATAACCAGAAAATACTCTTATTTAGAAGTTCTAATAAATGAAATGGAGGCTATAAATTGCTAAAAATATGTTAGATTTCATTTCACTAGTCAAAGTTTCCACCAATCAATCAAAAGACTAACTGCTAAAAATTAACACAGGTGGTTTCAGCGAAGCTGAAAAAAAAATAGAACTACCATCCAGTAACATCTACAAAACAAAATTTCCCACTTCATATCAATGAAGTCATGAAAGGACCTGTTAAATTCAAGATGGCGTAGTTCTGGCACGTTTGAAATTAGAGTTGATGCCTCTTATCCCTTTTCCAGTCAGCAAGTAAGGTGCAGAGGCTGATGGAAGGGAAGGGGACTTTTCAATGTAGGCACATCTCTCATTTCCATTCCAGTGTAGAATAATGCGATTTGTGCATGAGTGTGACCAGCTATCACCTGCCCAACAATACATAAAATCAAGTCATTTTTCTTCATATAAAGACTAATACAAGTACTTAATTTTTTTTAACTTACCAAGAGCAAGCGTCAATTGAAATGAGCCATCGGTAAACTTGGTTGTCACTTGGTTCAACAAAACAACCTGGTCCACATATGATACTAAATACATGAATAAATAGAAGAAAATAAGGTAAAGGACTTACAATTTATTAATAAGTAGTTAAGTACATAATTTGTTCAAGGACTACTAAGTAGATCGATTACAAGTTGGATACATTTAACAGTAATGAACTTCTACTGTTCCGACATCAAATTGAAGAGAGTTTCAATATGTTGTCTATAAAGAAAATGTAACCGAGAAACAAGTACAGTGAACTCTAATTATAACTTTTCGAATAATTAACAACAACAAGCATCAATATCTGCACGCGACATAATAAAAAGTTAGTACAGGCATATATCAGATAGATATGAAAAGGCAAGGGTACTGACAGCCAAATTAAACGTCTTAGAGAGTTTCATAAGCCACAAAGACAAACCACCAAGAACCCGAGTCCTTTGGGCCAGATCATCAAAATCTTGCCGAAAATGAAAAGTCACACTATCTATTATCACCAACTTCACCTACAGTAAAACAGAATGCACATTATACAAGAGAAGAGAAATACAATCCAAAAAAATATATATATTTTTATTTTTATTTTTGGCAGAAAACCATTTATAGTATCTGAAACAGCAAAAAGACCCTACTTTTTCAGTTTCTGCACAAAGACATATATTTCTATAGAAACTTGTACAGACACCGCAGTTGTAATATCGAGTTCGGCTAGTATGACATCGGTGTCATGTGACACCAACTTCAAAAATTATTGGATAGACTTCAAACGACTAATCCAAACTGTTCAAACTGATTGACTTACGAGTGATGCGTTTACATGCAAAAAAAAAAAATTTCCAAGATATTTTAGTATCAAGTCAAGTGGTCAAAATTATTGAAAAATGAATGCATTAAATTAACTTAAAAACTCCCACATTTGACCTCTTAACTTGATACTAAATAAATTTGAAAAAATATAAATTTTTAGTGTCACAACTAATGAAATAGATCGGTTAGAACAGTTTGGATTCACCGTTTGAAGTCGATCCAATAGGTTTTGAAGTTGGTGTTATATAGGCTCAAGTGACACTGATATCATACTCTGTAATATTAAGCATCAGCTCAGGTATACAGTTTATCACAAAATATCACAAGTAAGTCTTTGACTTACATCTTTGTGCTGAGTCAGAAAATTCTCCATGTAGTTTATAACAGCAATTTGTTCAGTATAACTACAGATGCGGAAATAGAAGATGCCATCCAAGAAATTATTTGCTCGCAACCTTTCTTTGCATGATAATAAGTCTCTGCTATTACTAGGGAATATATCGAGAATATCACTTATGCATCCTTCGGCAATTTGATATGCACGCTCGGCCATGAAACTACCTTCTGTATCTACTCACCATGGAAATAAATTTATAATGTTACAAAAAAGTATGTTATTGCTTATGATTATTACAAAACAGCAAAAAAATTTAGCTTTGACAATAAGCAAATACACCTACAAAATGTTTCCAATATTGACAGTTATCAACTAATTCTAATATTTTCTGTACTCCTAGCTAAATTCTGGAACATAATAACTTTCCATTGTCTTGTATTGCCAGGTATCAATAAGACCTAGAACCAATATGCAGTATTTACTGGCTTAGGCCCATATCCACATATGCAGAGATTTCTAGGGGCACATAAGAAAATTTTTAAACAAGAAAAGGTTGATCTATGTAGATCTTCAACCATAATAGTGAAACTACCTATGTAAACAGCCTTTCCACCAAGACCACCGTATTCGACCGGTATTTGCACATTTACTGCAAGTTGAATTCTGGAAAAGTGTAAGGAAAGTAAGAAAATTTTGTTTTTTTTCAAGATATAAAGATGTGAAATATTAATAATCATACCCTAGTTGAGTTTTGCCAATTCCAGGAACACCACCTACAAAAAATATTCACAGAGTAATGTATTAGATTGACTTCTTTTTTTCTTGAACCCTTTTTGAAATCCCTACTTATTTGGTCAGTAAATATTTCCAGAAGAGGGTTCAAATGCCTCGTGTCTTTCATACCTCGTTGTGCCTCACATCTTCTATCTTCGTTTTCAAAGTCCAAACAGTCGATCCGAACCGGTCAACATGATCTCCATATTGAAATGTACTTGGAGACCAAATTTTATATTTTTTGGAAATGTTTACTATTTTTTTAGATAGGTACAAAATCACCGTTTTTGGATGATTTTGTACCTATCTAAAAAAAAGTAACTTTTTTTAAGAAAATATAATTTGGTCTTCAAGCACATTTTAATATGGAGACTATGTTGACTGGTTCGAAATGACTATTTGGACTTTCAAAAAGAAAATAGAGAATGTGAGGCACAATGAGGCATGAAAGACACGAGGCATTTGAATCCGCCTCATATTTCTATTTCAATTCATTGACACCGTAACAGGCCTTCATGTACTAATTAAAAATAACTATGTCAGTATGGAATACGATTCTGTGTGAATATATCAAAGTAGTATAACAGGTCAGTAATATTTACCAACTTCTGTTACTTCTTTGCAATGGATACCACCACCAAGTATTGTATCAAGATCATTACATCCTGTAGAAATGTGTCTCTGCATTTGTTCTTCTGACAACATGTCCCATGCTGTCACTGCTCCTATAAAGCATTTAGAAAATCATAAAACCAAAACTTCCACATTATTCAAATATAGGGGTAATTTTGGGTATAACATCGCAAAATAAATAAAAAAATATCATGTATGCATCACCCTACAAAACATACAAAGTATTGAAAGTACCCTACAAAACATGAAAACCAGTATTGTGAAACTAGTTAGTTCTGTCTCCACATTGGCTACCGTACAAGTCCATACAAATAAAGAACAGGTAATTAGGAACTGTCAATGTGACACGATAATAGGACACACGGTACATTGCATGTAAAAGTGTATGGGAAATTTTCTATTTTTAAGGTTTAATAATACATTGCTGCTCTCCCACAAAATGTGAAATGCCATGTATCCCTCAAGCATAATTGATAGCCTCAACAAAACACAATGACCAAAAGATAGAAAAAGTCAGTTTGGTGACTGGTATCAGCATGAAATTTACCAGTAGCAGCCATAATGAGGAAGGTTTAAATAAAAGTACCTGGAATAATTCCATTTGAGGTATAAGCATTTTTAGATGTGGTGGCATCTGGTATAGCCCTCAGAATCTCTATTGCCTCTTCGCATTGGATACTTAGGTCTACAAAGAGGAACATTTTTGAAGAAGAGAGCATAAACAAACAAAAGCAAGACAGAACGATGAATTTGGTTTGACATATAAAGAGAGAGAGTATGGTACCTTGAGCCAGAAGGGAAGGGGAGAGAGAGGAGAGAGAGGAGAGCTTTCTGTAACCCTTGGCGAGCAATTTTGATCGAAGTGAAGGAGAGATTGGGAGATTTGAGATCTCCATTTTGTCTCTCTTCTGCGCGCGTTTAATTTCACTACAGCGCAGGCCTCACTGGACACTGGACTAGGTGAACCTATCGGAGCTTTGTACGGACAGGATCCGAATCGGATCCTCTACGGAAGAGCATCCTCTCTCCAAATATGTGTAAAATGCTTCACTTTATGGTTGAGATTTACTCTCAGCTACTTTGAGATTTGGCTAACTCAGTGATAGTATTATTAGGGGGCTTTGAGATTCGTGTAAAGTTAAAAGAACAGTACGGATTCAGTAATTCTAAAAGATACCAGAGAGAGGATGTGAATTCATCCTCTACACCTACAGGATTGAAAGCATCCAATGCCATGGACCATGGGCCGTCCGATAACCTCAGGCCCTCAGAAAGCCCAACATGCTGGTTTTACTATTTTCTATTAAATTTTGTCATTTTGTGTTTTATTTGGGCCCCAATTAAATGGTAGGCCGAGAATGAAAATTGCCTGTATTTTTTTGGGTTAAAAAGCCCGTAGGCAATTGTATGTATTTCTCACAACTACTATAACTGTAAAAACTTGGAAGGATGCTGATTTTTTATTTATTTGAGTTTGTAGATTATTTTTTGGTGTTTTCATTTAATCTTCAGTTAAAAGGTCAGTGTCTATTGACAGCTATTTAATTCTAAGTTTTACAATCCACAAAATAGTCAAGGTTCGTATTACAACATTTTAGATTTAGAAGGTTCGTATTACAACATTTTAGATTTAGACGTGTTTAAGATGACGAATATATTATTCTTATGGAAAATGATGAAATCTGTTTTGTTTGCCATTCTGACCGAAATTTTTATTAATAGTATATAAAAAAATACAGAACACCATCGTTTGGTCAAAATTCGAGAATTACCGAGGCCGCAGATTCAATCTGCAGACTCAACTAACGGTATCCACACAGTCAATCTGCAGTCCCAGATTGGAGATCATAAATTTAATATGTGGCCCCATAATTTTTTTTTGTTTAAAAAAACACTTATTAATAAAAAACAAAGACTCAAACTTTGAGATATCTCAAACGACGCAAATTCTCTGGAGTTTAGAGTAACCCAATATTTGAGTTTTAAATTGGAACCGTCTGATTAATATGTGATAATCTATCCGAAGTAAAGTGCACACATACCGAGAGATGAATTCGAATAGTGAAACAATTTTGGGCGACGAATTCAAATCGGACAGTCTCAATCCAAAACTCAAAGATTGAGTTACTTAGGAGATCCTGACTCAATTCTCCGAGCATGATAAGGCTCAAATTTGGTTTTCGACACGAATTTCAAGTAAAAAAAGAAGAAGTAAGATTGGAGCTGCAGATTATCTGTGCAGACTTCATTAATTGGAGCTGGCTCTGCAACTCAAGTATTCGTGAAATTCTTCTATTTTGATTTTTTTTTAATGCTATTAATAAAAATTTCGGCCATTCTGACATGCAAGTTGCAATTTTTCAATATTATGAACTTAAAGCGCCCTTCCCCTTCGTGCATATATTATCACGGTACTCTTATTCATTATTTAATATTTTTTTATAGTTTTAAGACTTTTAAATTAATTTATAAGATATTATCAATCTGGCAGAAAAATTTCCCAGTCAAGACTTTTGCATCATCAAGCCTTGATCTAATGCAGAAGCAAATTTCTCTTTTGAAAGGGCATACTATTCATCACTGATGAGATCATCTTGTATTCTTGTTGCATCGAGTGCTCTGCTCCGCCGAATTCACATCCCGTTACCTGCCGAGTACAATTGAATCAGACGGTCTGAAATTGAAATTTTTAACTTGACACGACTCTCAAAGCAAAAATAATATTTCCCCCTGTCGCCATTCCGAGCACCCACCGGCTGAAATTAAATCTGGACCGTCCATTTCAATTGTGTTGAGTCGGGTATATACGGATCCCTGCTCCGCCTCCATGCATCTTGGAAAAATTGAGAGGATAGATTTATGTGCACGACAAAGGATATGTAACGTAACTTTTTCTGTCAAGTTGCTGACAGGTATATTACAATCGCTAAAGAACATACATGTGGCTGATTTATGAGTATGACATCCGTTTAGTTTCTTTTCTAAATTTTATAATTACATATTTATTATCTTAAATTTTAATAATTTGCATATTTATCTAAGAGAGAGGCTAATCAACTTGCTGTTTTGGAAATTAAAAGAATATTTTATTTCTTGCTCATATCTTTATTTTTTAAATTTAAATAGTTGATTTGAATCTTCCATCATAATCTTCATAT
>CAXKVR010000728.1:0-28600 GCA_964058845.1 Carex sylvatica
GCATATGGTTTGGCCTTAATCGCACATGCCCTACACTGGTGTCAATTGCAATCTGAGAGTTTCTAATCCTGTTCTGGTGTTGATTACTTGATCAGTCTCACAACACCCTAATTGAGTAAGTCCTGGTTGGGCACTTAGTACAATTGCATGAAGATTAATGATAAATCTTAATTATTAATATTACAAAATGGTCAAGTTCACTTGGTCTGTCCTTCCTCTAACCTTTCATAATAGCAACAATCAAGATTACTCCGCTATTAGTCATAGAATGCGATGTTCATCTGCTAAATTATATCCTAATAGGTCTCTAACTGAAGTTCGGATACAAATGGCCACCCTTTCGGTCTATTCTACTTATATCTAAGATACTGATATTATTTGGTTATTGGTTAACCCCCCAATGGTATACAAGGAGTGTACATCTCAATGTATACAAGGTCTTTTTAAGCACACAATAAGTAAGAACATAAGGAGTAAATCTTAGTAAGAATTCAGATCATAGTACAATGACAAATATAAATAAACAACTAGATTAAACTCATAAGAATTTAGGATCACATGTCTTCACCCTAGAAAATGGTTGCTTAGCCTCTCATGATGGGTTCAACAATAAAAGAGACAAAAGACATTAAGAAAGAGAGCAATAGAGAGAGAGATGGAAGGTGGACACTTATGCTGCCTTTTCTCTCATGCAGCCTCCATAAGAGAAAACCCTATGCATAGCCTCCATAAGAGAAAACCCTAATTCTAAGTGCTCTCTGGTGTAAATGTGTCTCTATGGCTTCAGAGATTTGAGAGATGAGAGAGATATGTTTTCCTGGGTGTCCCGATGCTTAAATAGGCCTTGATTAGGAAGTTAGATATGTAACTGTTGTTATGGCAATTTCTGCGTGTGGATGGCCGAGTCGCATGCGATTTTGGGTTAAATCGCATGGAAGGCATAACTTCCTGTGGTAGCTATTCTGGATCGCATGCAGATGAAGGCATCCGTACGGCTGAGGTTGAATGTCATAATTTCTTCATTTTATGCCTGTTTTAGCTCGAATATCATCAGAAATCTGTAATTTTCTCAGATCAAGTAAAATAACAAAAAGGAATATGATTCTTTAGAAAATATAATTGTAACTCGATAAATGGCAATATGTTAGACTAAGTGATAGGGAAAATAATGACTTATTTCACCATTATCAAAATACAACTAGCGGTAAATAAAAGATAACCAATTGAACATGAAAGGCAACTAGTACATGATGAAAGCCAAGTAGTAGAAGATAAAATAAAACTTGAATAGGTTGAAATACAACTAGTAGTAGACAACAACAAGAAGATAAAATATAACTTAAACAATATGAAATACAACCAGTAGTAGTTGAAAGACACTCCGTAGAACATGAATGACAACCAGCACAAGATAAAAGACAATGAGTACAAAATAAAAAGCAACAAGAAGAAAATAAAATACAACTAGTAGTAGTTAAAAGACAAACAACACAAGATGAAAGACAACTAAAGGAAGATGAAAGACAACCAGTAGAATATTGAAGACAACTCGAAGAAGAAGAAAGACTACGAGAAGAAGATAAAAAATAACTTGTAGAAGAAGAAAAATAACTTGTAGAAGAGATAAGATAACTAGAAGAATATGAAAGACAACCAATAAAACATCAAACAAATAGAACTAGTAGAACAAAAACAAGATGAAATACAACTTGAAGAATATGAAATAAAACTAGTAGAACCTGAAAAACAACCAGTAGAACATGAAAGACGACCAATACAAGATTAAAGATAACTAGAAGAAGATGAAAAATAAATAGAAGAAGATGAAAGACAACCAGTAGACCTGAAAGACATCCAGAACAAGATAAAAGACAACAAAATACAACTTGAACAAGATGTAATACAACAAGTAGTAAATGAAAGATAACTGGAGGGAGATTAAAATAATTAGAAGAAGATAAGAGACAACCAGTATGAAAGACAAATAATACAAGAAGAAAGACAACTTGAAGAAGATAAAATATAATTAGAAGAATATGAAATACAACCGGTAGTAGATGAAAGACAACTATTAGAATATTAAAGATAACTAGAAGAATATGAAAGACAATCAGAAGAAGATGAAAACCAACTTGTAGAGTATGAAAAATAACTAGTAGAAGAGAAAAATAACTATTATAAGATGAAAGACAACAAGATGAAAATAAAATACAACTTGAACAATATGAAATACAACTAGTAGTAGATGAAAAACAATTAGTTCAACATGAAAGTCAACCAGTACCAGATGAAAGACAACTAGAAGAAGATGAAATACAACTAGAAGGAGATGAAAGACAACTAGTACAAGGTGAAAGATAACAAATAGAATATTAAAGACAACTAGAAGATGATGAAAACGAACTTGTAGAAGATTAAAAAGAACTAGTAAAAGAAGAAAGATGACTAGAAGAAGAAGAATGACAACTAGTAGACATAAAATACAACCAGTACAAGATGAAAGACAACTAGAACAAGACAAAAATCAATCAAAAGTAAATGAAAGACAACTGGTAGTACATTTAAGA
This sequence comes from Carex sylvatica, assembly GCA_964058845.1. Taxonomy (NCBI): domain Eukaryota; kingdom Viridiplantae; phylum Streptophyta; class Magnoliopsida; order Poales; family Cyperaceae; genus Carex; species Carex sylvatica. Next base: position 2,568 of record CAXKVR010000728.1, read on the forward strand.
CAGCCAGTAAAACATGAAAGTCAACTAGAAAAAGATGAAAGACAACTTGAACAATATGAATTACAACCAGTAGTAGATGAAAAACAACCAGTAGAATATTAAAGATAACTTAAATAAGATGAAGGACAACTAGAAGATACTAAAATACAGCTTGTAGAAGATGAAAAACAATGAGTACAATAGGAAAAATGACTAGAAGAAGATTAACGGCAATCTGTAAAACATGAAAAACAACCAGTACAAAATAAATGACAAGAAGATGAAGTACAACTTGAACAAGATGAAATACAATCATTAGTAGTTGAAAGACAATCCGTAGAATATGAAAGATAACCAGCACAAGATAAAAGACAACGAGTACAAACTAAAAGATAACAAGAAAAGATGAAAAGTAACTAGTTGAAGATGAAATACAACTAGTAGTAGTTGAAAGACAACTAGAGAAAGATGAAATACAACCAGTAGTAGATAAAGATAACCAGTAGTAGATAAAAGACAACCAGTATAATATTGAAGACAACTAGAAAAAGAAGAAAGACAACGAGAATAAGATGAAAAACTTGTAGAAGAGGTAAGTTGACCAGATGAATATAAAAGACAATCAATAAAACATGAAAAACAACAAAAAGAAGTTGAAATATAACTTGAAGAAGATGAAATAAAACTAGTAGTAGATAAAAACAACTATTAAAATATGAAATAGAACCAATAGAATATGAATAACAATCAATACAAGATGAAAGATAACTAGAAGAATATGAAATACAACTAAAAAAAATGAAAGATAACTAAAAGAAGATGAAAGACAACCAGTAACAAGTGATTATCATTCCAAAATTAGATTTTCAAAGATATTTTAATTAAGTTTACTTTTGACAAAAAAAAATTGAGCAGAAAAATGCTAAATTAGATTTTCTTTACTTTATACTCAAAGATATTTTAATTAATGTTATTTTTGAAAAAAAATATTGAGTGGAAAAAGCTATCTCTGTATCAAAGCCAAGTTTCGATCTAGGTTATGGATCCACCACGCTTCTGCTGCGCCACTCTGATTTTGTGTGATTATTTTGTTAATTAATATTTAGTTGAATTGCTAAAATTAGAGAGATATTAATTGAAATGTACTAAAAATAATGATATATGTATGCAATTCCATACTATCATTTTATTGGAATTGGATAAAATATGAATTATATTGGATTTTGTTAACAAAAAAAAAATTAACGAGCTAAACCTGTTAAGCAAATTGTCTCGGCCAGAAATTATCAGTGTGATTTTCAATCTTGCTATGGTGTTGAAGTGCTTAAAATTGTTATTTGATTCATTCATTGCATGCTACATTGCTACACCAACAGGTGGACAAAATTTATAAAATGTATCAGAGAGCTAGCGAACATTGAATTCCGCACCATGTGACCGTGGCACCGTGCGACATTTGGGGTATGACCTGCAATCCCCTCCAATGTCAGATCATCCATCCGTCCTATGAAAAAATGGAAATCATAAAATCACCCTCCAATGACACATGACAGGGCATAGAATGTATCAGATATAATCGTTTAATATAATACATATTCCTTGATTCTTCCTCTTTTGACTCTTCTACTCTGATTGCCTTGATAGTTCTATGTTTTCATAACTCTAGTACCACTTTGTTATGTTTTGTTAGTTGTTTAGTTTTTACTTTTATTTTTGTAAGCTGTTGTTGCCTCTTTTGTTAGTTGTTGAAGCTGTCTCTCTATTGATGTAAGTCATGTCCTTAGTGTCGTGTTTTGTAATTAAACTTTTGTTTCGTAATAAAACCGGTGAAATACCCACTTTCTCAAAAAAAAAATCATATTCAGCAGGATTAAATTGTTTACAGATTCATTCCATTAATTAGGTCGGAAAAAATATATATGATATGGTTTCATTTCATTGTTTTATACTAGTTTCTTCTTTTTGGTTTGCAAATTTTTGTTGAACAATTATTGCCAACAAATTAATTTTCAACAGTTACAAAAAGAAAATCTTCAATAACTTCACAAAGTTCACTTTATTAAGCACAGATTTTCCAGAACTTGAGCATACTAAATTGTATAGATGCAATAACCTACGTTAATGGAAAACAGGATGTTATGGAATGGCTATTGCTCGTACTTGCATCACAAAGAAATTTCTCTAAGAACTAGTCTTGGTCTAGTAACAAAAGGCAATGCTCTCCATATGAGAGGTCATAGATGCAAAATCCAATTGGACAATCCCTTGTTAATATTAGAATGTTAGGTGCCCAACCCTCTTCTCCAAAAAAAGAAAAAAATATATATATAACAAGAAAATTAAAGAACTCTAAGGCCAGAATGAAGGTTAAAGACTCGAGACTTGTGTAAAAATTATTTCTGGTAGATACATTACTACTGTACAGTATCTCCGCAGATTTGGAGAAATGCCTGTCTCATACTGCTTCAAAAGTGTAAAAAAAATGGAAGTCTACCTCCGCGCACTCAGATCACCTGTAGAGTATCCCAAATCTTGAGAACCAGAATTGGCAAAATCATATCCTTCTCTCTTAGCCCTTCTTTCTATGCTCTCTCCCTTCTCCAGTTCTACCATGCTTCCTCAAGCTTGAATCTGAATTTTCATAGTTTTCTTCTTCAATATCATCATCTCGATGTTTCCTTCTATGGCTCCTTTTCTTACTTGTACTATGCTTCCTCCTCGACTCGGGATCTGATAAATCATCAGAGTATTTATCCCGGCGCCTCTTGGATTCCTCTCTCCTACCATCAGTTTCTTCTTCACTGCAACTTTCTTCAGAAACATCTTTCGCTTCATTGTATGGCTGTCTCCTCTTTGATTCAGTTTTATTTTTAGTACTATCTTCTTTGTGGTATTCTCTGTGGCTTCTCTCTTTGTGCTTATGAAAATAACTTTCAAGTCTTTCATCATATGAAAAATCATCGGAGTATTTATCCCAACGCCTCTTGGATTCCTTTCTTCTACCATCAGTTTCTTCTTCACTGTAACTTTCTTCAGAAACCTCTTTCGCTTCTTTGTATCGGTATCTCTTCTTTGATTTAGTTTTATTTTTAGTACCATCTTCTTTGTGGTATTCTTTGTTGCTTCTCTCTTCGTGCTTATGAGAAGAACTTTCAAGTCTTTCATCATATGACCTCTCCCTAGTTGAATGGTGCCAGTCAGAATCACAGGTAGGTTGTTTTTCAAATCTAGAAGAATCTCTTTTTCTTTTTCTGTTTTCTCTCTCTAAATCAGAGTCATCTCTCAAAGAATCGCAATCACGGCTCTCTTTCTTGCGTCTAGAATCATATCTGGTAATTTGGTGTAAGAGGAAAATAATTAGCATTGAAAATAGGCTTCAGTATTTTCTCCAAAATAAAATGAAAGGCGGAGTCCACATTTGATTGCTGAAATGTAAATATCAATTTGGCCCGAGAGTGTTATAGAACAAGGTGTGGTCATTTGATCGTTTAAAAACCTAAAATGGTGCATTTGCAGCCAACACAAAGACCCCACTGATCCACCCATATATGAACCTAATCTGAACTGAAACTATGGAAAATATAATGCAGAAAAAAAGTTATCGTTTCTGAAACCAACTGATAACTCACCCACAACTCAACCAATATGACGTGAAAAAACAAAAACCTTGATACTACACATTTGCATTATAATCTGAACTAAAACCAACATACAGTTATATTCAATTCTGACTCAACTGAAGACAACACAATCTCTATTGACACAAACCCAAATAAGAGCTGAACGAATACTTGACTACTCCATCCAGCTAAAAAAAAAACAACTCTCCTCACCATTTTGTAAATTCTCTACAGTGGTTCACAATGCCATTATGTATAAACTTGCAGGTATTTAATTGACAATAATATTTTGTTAACAGACTAAAGACCAACATCTTTTTTGAAGGTATTTAAGAGACCTTACTGCCCTTAAAGTATACAAAGCTAATCGAATTTTTATAGATAGTTTAGGGCCTAAGGCATACTTTTGGTGTAGATTAAAAAAAGTAAAATAAGATGCACATCTCCAAAGAGTTGGGTTTTTTGACAACAATCTTGTTTGATGAGTGTGAGAACAGATAAATAATTCTTAACATCAAAAGATTAAAATTGTAGATATGCTCTCCATTATTTAGATAGGCTGTGTGTCAAATTTGGTGCAATTTGAAGGCTATGATTGGTCATCAATTGAGCGATTTACAGTTCAGTTTTAGCAGCAATTTGATCAGTTTATTAAGTGATAAAGAGCACAACTATAGTTTTAGTTTTTGATTTTTGATGAATTTAAATTCTTTTGTCATTGTTGTCCAATAAACTATTATCCCTTGCCATCTCTAATAAGCACTTGTATAGTAGTCAAATAAAGTACCCTATCTATCACTGGCACCAGGTACATGAAGCTAATTATAACTGCAAATGGAGCTTCACAACTTCTGTTTCTTTGTTCATTTTAACTTCTACACCAGTGTTGTAAATAACGGTATGCGCTCATCAGACGAACAGGGTACCGCAATTAATCAGGAACATTCGTGACGGTTTGGTCACCGCTAACGACTAATCGACTGATGAATCGGCTTAAAGGGATGTTTTTTACAACACTGTTCTACACAGAAAAATCTCCGATAATGGTAAATAAAGTAGAGTGAGGCTATGGTACTATGCATAGCGCGTATTGGTCCGTACTATGGATCAATATCACCATTTTCAAAGTCCAAACAGTCGAAATTAACCATTCAACGTGATCTCCATATGAAAATGTACTTGTAGATCAAATTTTACATTTTTTCAAATTCTTTTACTATTTTGTAGGACAGGTAGAAAATCACTTGTTCCAAAAATTATAGAACATTCAAAAGTAGTGATTTTCAACCTATCTAAAAAATAGTACAAAAATTCTAGAAAATGTAAAATTTAGTCTGCAGAACATTTTCATATGGAGATTATGTCGAATGGTTCAGATGGACTATTTGAACTTTTAAAATGAAGATATTAATCCATAGTACAGACCAATCTGCACTATGCATAGTACCATAGCCTCACTCAATAAAGTAATAAGACAAAAGGACCTGTCACTGGTAGGTGTCCTTCTCCAGTCAGAGTTCCTCTGCCTCTCAACATCTCCCAGTTCAACTGCCTTGTTGTCATAATGTGATTGGTCCGAAAAGCCAAAAAGAGAGACCATCTTATTTATCCAGTACTTTGGTGGGGGTTTGTCCCAATCAGCCCATTCATAATCCCCTCCTGGATTTCTAAAACAGTGCAGAAAATTACATGCACTTCCGCGCGAGCAACTCTAGAAAGTATACAAAAAAACAAAATGAAATTAATGAGAACATACACTTAGCTTCATGTGTATGCAAGAGAAAAGATGATGCTACATTGGCTTTGAATTTTACGCTTAAAATTTTATACTCCGAAAGACAAGAAACAATTCTCAAGTTTGCAACCTAACAGGTAAAACAAAATTGAGATATAGATCGGCTGTTTGAGCTCTGAAAATAGAGATATCCATAGCACGGGTCAATCCATCATATGCATATTACCATAGCCTCACTCATAAATAAATTGTACCCCTTGAAATTGTAAAAAATCATGGAAACCCCAAAGAACCACAAAAATAACACATATGCCACTATAAGCTAATAAAATGTCATCGTAGATCCTTTCATTCCTGGGCTGTCAAACTCCTTTAATACATATTGGCTAATATAAAAGGTCAAACTTAAAGAAGAACTGTAGTATCCTTGCAAATAAGTAATCACATATTGGTGAAACAGTGCCGGAAGGTGGGCATCAGTAATAAATAATCTGGTTTCTTTGCAGTATTATTCACGCTATTTGATGTCATGCAGGGCTATGCATGAGGCTTGTCAGATATGCAGGGATACACAGATTTCTATAAAAGTGGGGTAACAATTGCAAATGTGAAATATATTGGGTATAAAAAAAAATGGCAAAATAAAATTTGCAAAAAACAACCATTATTATTTACCTTTAGTCTTGATTTCATATATTCACCACAAATGGCAACCTTCCATCTCGTGACGCTAACAAACTCACATGTTATCTGTCAAAAGAGAGGGATAAAGGTTCACACCTTCACTTACAGAAATTATAGTTGTTAAGAAAATAATATTTTTAAGAAATAAAACAGAAGCAATTGGTCACCTGTTTTCCTGCGAAATAACGACCATTGATGCTTGCATAAGCAAAAACAGCTGAATCCAAGGATTTGTAATGTACATATACATTTCCACGTAGATGGTATGAGCTGTTTCGACAAACCTAACACAATTTTGATGATTACATTCTATACACGCCAACAAATAAATAAAATATATGTCCAACTAGAAATCTAACATTCCCACAGTTGCACTGGATTTCAGGAACTCAAAATAAATGATATAGACCTTAAAATTAACAAGTTCCCCGAATTTCAAGAACTCAGTGTGCACGTCTTCATAAAATTCTTCATAAGAGTGTTCAACCTCTTCGTCATTGCACTGGATTTTCAATGCCAATAAAATACATTCAGTCCAGGAGAAGTAATACTTATAATATCATATCCAATGTAATAACAAAATTTACTGTATTATTCACAACATAGATCAAAATTTCATGCATGCATTGATTAATCAAAAGTAGGATTACTTCACTTTCTCCTATAGTACAAAAGATAGCATCACCTGTAGATTTGATAGTCATGCAAAATCTTCACAAAAGCAATGTCTCAGCAAATTTTAAATAGAGGAGAACTATTCAGCGTCAAGGAGAATCATGTACAATGTAAAATTATGAATGACAAACGTTTTTCCTTAAGACTATATCTCTCTATGTATTGAAGTTAAAACCAAGGGCTACAACAAGTAAATTGCTAAATATGCTAATATACAAAAGAATCACAACAGGATACAGAAGCCTAGAATTATTTGAACTCCTCCTTCAAAACAATGCAATTGGCCAATTTAGACGGATCTATTACCAACAACATTAAAGACAACATATGCTAGTACACACAAGAATCAAAGGATCAGTCATAGAGGGTGTTTGTTAATTTAATCAAAGGATTATCAAAAGAACCATCTAATTTGTGGGGAAGTTAAACAGCCAGTATTCTTCCTCAATCAATTAGAAAACCAAGAAACTGTGTAAAATGACAGTTCTGGATCAGAACTGCCACCAGTAAAAAAATGAATGTTAGTTCAACAATTGATAAAGATGTAAAGGGTGTTTCAAAAGCTTAGGATACACAAATGTGGCCAGAGGAGAGCATCAATTTAACAAACCTCAAGCCCCTCATCTAGCTCCCAAGCAAGGCCTGGGCCCACATACATGTTCTTCATTAGTAAGGTGCATGACTTCTCAGGGTAAAAGTGGGCCCGGTTGCACCTCAGCCCAAAACGACACACCCCTGTTTTCAAATGGAAAGGGCAATGCGCTTTGTCCTGCAAAAGCACAAAACAAAAATCAAGAGAATAATCTTGTGAGAGCAAACCCTCGGCCAAAGTAGCGGGTATTTTGGACATGACACCCAACAATTACTGTACTTGTAACTAGCACCAGAAACTTTTTACATTACATCCAGTGACATAAACAATCAATGGTTGAAATTTCTGATTGCAAGGTATGGACACTGACAATACTAGGCGTCAGTGCAGTAAGCCCTTGATCGGTGTAACTAAAAAGCAGGATTTTCTATTTCATATGACTTACAACAGCGTGTTTGAATTGACATGTTTAGACTAGGGGCAGTTTGGTCCCTTTTTTACTTCTCTTGTTCTACTAATGCACTACAGCCAAAGAGGTTCTCCGGTTCTAGATATAAAGAAAAGAAATACAGAAATAAAACCTGCTCAGTTCCGAAATTGGGTGTTTCTTGTGCCATTTTGTTTAGCAACTCCTGTGCAGGAACTGTTGCAACACTACTATGGGAAGAGAAAGATTCTGACTGGGGAGGAAGTGGGTTTGAAGTTGGTCTCTCTGCATCCTGAAAAATTAATTTGATTGATCGTTGATAAATATAATTAGTAGGAATTCAAAGGGAAAACATTAACAAGAAACATGAACACAAGTTGTCAAGAACTAAACCTCTTTCGTTGGTCCCTTTTGAACATTTGCTTTTGGTACTTTAATTGTTTTTTTCTTGACAATAATCTCATTGCCCTTCCATATTATCTCAGCAGGGCCCGTTTCGACATACTCCCATTCACCATCGTCTCCATCTGATTTGTTCAAGTTTTCCTCTTTATCCTACATATCATAAATTGAAACACAAAATTAGTGTGGTTTTCTAATTTCTGGTTCTAATATACACGAATGATACACAATTCCCTCAGTTCTGGTTCCAACATACAAAATTGGCACCATATATGTGGATTCAGCTTCATAACGTATTTTCGAAAAACTGAAGAAAATAAGAAAAACAAAAAATGTGATATTGATATCTACCTTCTCATCCTTATTGATCTCTAGCAGCTTTCTTTGCCTCTCCGCTTCTTCCTCCTCCTTTTTCTTAGCCTCAATCCACAGTCTTTCTCTCTCCTCGAAAAGCCTCCTCTCTCTCTCAGACCTTTCTCTCTCCTCCTCTTCCATTTTCTTTAACCTCAGCTGTTCTTCAGGATCATTCAGCCTAGCCTCCTCTTCTTCCTTCTCTCGAATTGCCATATCCCTTCTCAGTTGCTTCCTCTTCAGCTTCTTCAAAATCTTTCTCTTCTCCTTCCTCGTCATGGCGCTTCTGTCTCCCGTGGAGACGGCGCCAGAAGCCTCCGGCGAACCCCCGGCAACAGCTGAATTCTCCATCGAACTACAAGAATTGCATCACTGGCGTGGCGCTGTTTATTAGGGTTTAAGATGTGGGATCCATTTTCATTACTTCTGCAGTTACCTTTTTCTTTGGTTAACAAATTTCAGAAACATCCTTCTAAAAAGCCAATGTTACCTTTCAAAAATCAAAATTACATATTTCCTCTTCTAAAATTTAAAATAGTCTTTTCTATAATATTTACTCTTTCAAATTTCTCACAAATTTAAAATGGTCTTTTCTATATAACTCATTTGACTATTTATTAAAAAAATAAATTGATACGGGTTAACTCCAGGGAGCAACACGTATGCTAAAAAAAAAAAAAAGACTTGAATTGGGCTCGTCCTGCTTGAAGTTGCAGACTGAGAGATTGCTGAACACCAAAGATCAAGGGATGATCTCGAATCTCGGGGATCAAGTATTGATCTCGGAGATATCGTACTCTAACTTGTGAGATATCTTTTCAAGTAAGCGTGTATTGCTTGAAGTTGGCCTATTTCCTGTCAAAGGAGGGGTTTTATATAGTGTGAGTTCCATCCAAGGGACTGCCCCACACGTACCATGTTCGGCGGGTTCCCAAGACGATTATGGGATCGTGAAGCAGTTATAACCAATGTCGGAAGCAGTTATATTGCCTAAAAGGCGGCATCGTGTTAGGCTGAGCAAACGGCTAACTCGCCCCGTATACTTCAGGCAGTATAAGGCCTTCATAACTGTGGGCTTCAACATAGGCTTTTCATCGTACCCGGGTTGGTCTCTATGCAAGGTTTGAATTCTGACCTTGTTCATGGTCTATATTGAAGTTAAAAGGGTCTTGAGAACATGACCCTATCACAAATATATAGCATATTTAAGAAAATTGTTGGTCTTCTAATTAGTCGATTTTCAAAGACAAATGTTCATTTCTTTACTTTTGACACTTACGCAAGCATATACAAAAATTTCACTGCGTGTGCAGTAGAAGTAAAAAAAAATCAACCATTTATTCTCAGAAACTGGTGAATTAGAAGATTGAATTTTCTTAAACATGCTCCATATATTTTATCTTTTAATAAATGATAATGAAATATGTAAATTTGTGACTTTTTGAAATTTATAAGGGTAAATATTATGAACTTTAAATGGAGAGAATTTTTTATTACAATATTAAAATATGAGAGAATTTTTTTTCTCTTTTCACTAACTTTGTCCTTAAAAAATTCTTCTTCCAATCTTTTATTTTAAATTAAATTCTTATAAATAAAGAATCATTTGAGGTATTATCGTATTAAGAAATTTATGCAAATAGCAAGTCTATAATTTTGAAAATTATAAAAAAGGAATGCAATCATTTTGACTTGCACTTGTATGATCATGATTATAATATAAACTAAGTTACTTTATCTTATAAAAAATTAATATATTGACATTAAAATACAATGAACATTGTCCAAAAAAAATATAATTATCAATTATTTCTACTCTATTTCGAAATATTCTTACTAAGCGGTCATTTGGTGTCTATACATGTGCATTTCTTTTCTAATTTTTATGAACATGCATATTGCAAATAATAATAATAATAATAATAGCAGTGCTTTGATGATATTTTACAAATTCATAACAAAGTTTTTATTTTGAAGATTAACGAATCTTAAGTTGTTTAATTAACAATTTAATCCACATAAAAACAATATGGTAGTTGTTGTTTTTTATTTTTTAGAACATATTCCGTTATTTAGAGTCTAAAACTGCTATTTTTTACTTTCAAAATCAGATCGTCCTCTTTTTAGGATTTCAATTAGCACCCAAAAAAGGATTACCTATACAAACTTATTTAGTATTTAGTATATATATATATATATATAGAGGTTGGCTACTATGCTTATATAAGCATATCCCCACATATGCTTATAACTCATTTTTGTGCTTCCAATGTCCAAATGGTCGATCTGAACCGTTCATCTTGTTCTCCATATTAATACGTGCTTGGAAACTAAATTTTACATTTTTCTGAATTTGTTTACTATTTATTAAGCCACTTTGAAAATCGCTGATCCAACGGTGACTGCACAAAACAGTAAAATCAGCAGCCACCGTTGGATTAATAATTTTCAAGTGGCTTAATAAATAGTAAAAAAAATCAGAAAAATGTAAAATTTAGTTTCCAAGCACATATTAATATGGAGAACAAGATGAACGGTTCAGATCGACCATTTGGACATTGAAAGTACAAAAATGAGTTATAAGCATATGTAGAGATATGCTTATATAAGCATAGTAGCCAGCCTCTATATATATATATATATATATATATATATGAGTTGGGCTAAAATGAGCCATGGCTTATTTTGCGTTGGTGAGCCATGGCTCATTTTAGCCATTTTGAAAATTCAAAAAACCAATCCGAACCGATCATCTTGTTCTCCATATTGAAATGTGCTTGGAGACCAAATTTTATATTTTTTGAAATTTTTTTACTATTTATTAAGTAGTTTTTAATATTGCTAATCCGATGGTCCAGAAAATTTTACTGTTTTTTACTGTTCACAGCAAAACAGCAATTTTAAAAAATGCTTAATAAATAGTAAAAAAATTCCAAAATATGTAAAATTTGGTTTCCAAGCACATTTCAATATAGAGATCACATTTAACGGTTCGGATCGGTCGTTTGGACTTTCAAAATGAAAATACAGCGTGGAGTACAAACGCTTGGTGAGCCATGGCTCACCCAAGTCCATCTCATATATATATATATATAGATATATATATATTTTAATGAAGTTGGAAATCAAGCTACCCAACTGTTTTAATATCCACAAAGAATTCCCTGTTCATATTTCAATCTTGCGACCCCTCACATGGAGAATGCTGCATTTGCCATTAGACCAAAAGATGGTTCTCATATTATTATTTCGAACCTGTGAAACAAATATTAAATATATTATTTCAAAAAAAAAAATTCATGATTTTTTTTATCGACTAGAAATTAATATTGATAATGACAAATAAGAATCTACCGTTTTAATATGAAGAAGTTGAATTTAATTTTCTTCTACTTTGCTTCTTGTGTGCATGTATCTATATCGTTTTAATTTGAACAACCATATTATTGTCTGCATCAAAATAATAAAACCAGTGATGTTAATGTCAGTGCAGCCCATATAAGGCTGAAAACGGAGCCGAATTATTCGTTCTGAATCCGACTCAAATCCGAATTCGGATAAACGGATTTGGATAATTTCTGGATATTTATTACATACTACTTAGAAGTATCGGATTTGGATACGGGATTCAGATTCGGATACGGTTAGGGATGGATATTCGGAATGGATATCCGATTCTATCCGGAACCCAAACGGAGCGGATCTGAAACCCGTTAGAATATCCGAAATAAATTTAAGTGCCGATAAAGCAATACGATGATAAGGTTCAATATATATAAAGAGCTCTATATATGAGAGCATGTCTCTTGTGGGACTAACTGTCCGAACCTCCGAAGTCCGAACAACGGAATTTGAATAAGAAATGATTCGTTGAATACATAATTGGCCAAAAAAATGGACTTTATACAAACATTCTCGAAAAGGCCTCTCAAATTTAATTTTGCTTAATACAGATCAACAATATATATATTGTACTCGTTTTTTTTTGTACCTTTTTACAAATTTCATGAAAAATTCAAGATACCACATTCATAAATTTTCATATTTAAATTTTTAATTAATATTTGTATCTTAGAAGTTCATATATCTTAATTATTCGACTATTATTCGTTTTATATCCGTATTCGAATCCGTATCCGTGGATTTGATTTTGAATTTTGATATCCGTTTACTATTCATATTCGTATTTGTATCCGCTCATTATTCGACAGATGATAATATGATATCAGCATTATCCGCTCCGTTTTTCACCCCTAAGCCCATAGCATGCCATCCTATCAAATGCATTAAAGTTTCCTATATAGAGAAAATTTTACTTTATTAACTTCCTTGATTAATAACAATAATTAATTAATTAGAAGCAAAATTAGATTAAAAACAAAAGAATTATCTTAACAGTTAAAAACAGAATTTATGCTCTTAAAATAACACTCTCCATAAATTAAAGATGGTCGAGGCTCAAGTAAGGTCCAACCGTCCAAGGCATGCACTGACAATATTCAGTACCTTTACAATGACATCTTTGATCTTTGTCATGAAACAAATTACACCGACGAAGTCACAGTGACTCAGATCTGTTGCGATCGAGTAGGGTTTATTAAAATGTCTGATTTCGTTCTACAATCAAATCCGACATTTTTATTTCTATTTTAAAAAGTTCAAACATTCGATTTAAATCTTCATATTAAAATTTACTTTATAACCGAATTATGTATTTTTAAGATTTTTTTTTACTAACTTTTAAGTTTTAAAATAGATATAAAATTATTATTTTGATTAATTCAGAATCTTTTGATGTTGTCCTTTTAAAAATATAATAAAAAAATTTCAACAAAATATAAAATGTAGTCTTCTAACATATTATAATATAAAAATCACGTTGAATATTTCGGATCAACTATTTAAATCTTCATAATGAAAATAATGATGTGAGGTATGATCGAGATAAAAAATAATAGACATTAATTTTAATCCTAACAGCGCATTACTAATTAGACCAACTAATTAATTACCGGTCATCGGCACAAACCATTAACCAAAAAAATGAATTAATTATTGAAATTTCGGTGCCTTAATTTTGCTGGCAAAAAAAAAATCAGCTGCTTTTATGTTCATCAATGAAGGTTTTCATCTCGTCAACAAGCTTCATCCATTCTTCACACTTCGTGTAGAGATAGAAGCCATGAAACGAGTCGGGATACAACACCAGCCGTACATTGTGCTTCATTCCGTTCAACCACTCGTAGTATTTCAGCTGCCAGTCTCTGAGTATGTCGTATCCCGCCGCAGCCACCAATACCGGTGGGAACCGTTCCTCTAATTTGGTCATTGTCCCGAACGGGTGTGCGCACTCATGGTTTCGGTTCGTTCCTTCGGGCAGGAACACCTTCCAGTACCAGTCCATTCTCTCTGTGGTGAGGACCGGGAGGTTTTGGTTCTGAATATCTCCGGTGGTTCGCTCCTCGCCACCGAACATCGGTGTGATTGGTATTGCTCCTTTGATGTTGATCTGATTGAATATGAAATTAAAAGAAATTATTAAGTTGTGAACATTGACTTTTCGATTAGATGTATCTGTGGCAACAGATGCTCAATTTGAAGTTAATTTAAAGAGAAAATTCCAGCCTTCCGCACTTAAATTGTTTGAGCTGGCTCATGCATATGATTGGTGTGCTAGATTGACTATATTTGGTTTTAGATGTATATTAAATTTCGTATTTTCTACGTATTATAAATGGAATGTTAATTTTGTTATTTTTAATTTAAAGAGAAAGATAACAGTTTAAGTATACAGTATACTGGATAGAGCAGTCAAAAATAAAAAAATGGAATGTTAGTCGTTTAAAATCTATTCAATTAATTTTGAAGTTAACTTCATTCATATGACATATGACACTGATGTAATATTAGTCGGACTCTAACATAAACGTCTTTCCTCACATTTTCTTTTTAACAGAACTAAATTTTAGATTTTTCTTTATAAATAATACCTTCTCCCAACTGTCAACAGTAGCAGCCCATCGGCGCGCCACGTGATGAACAATATTTCCACCGGCAGTGTCCCCGGCAAGAAAACAACTCCCCAAATCCAGATCCAGATCCAAACTCGACAAGATATCAACGGACCTGAGACCGCCCGAATCCAAGAACCTCAACACGTCAACACCGTCATCATAAGGCGCCGGGCACCTGTGCTCCGGAGAACGCCTGTAGTTAACCGATACAATCACCGCATGCAATCCCGAACACATCCTGCGGCCCCAGTCGTCATATGAAACCAAATGGGGCGATGCAAAGGCGAACCCACCCCCGTGGAAATAAACGACCAGAGGGAGCTTTTCTGCTTCCTCTTCGTTCATGGACGGAACAAATATGCGCACAAAGAGGTCTCGGGTTGAGTCGATAATGACGTCAGCATTGCAGACTCCGGATTTCGGTTTGGGGTCGGCAGGGGCTAAAGGCTCGAAATGGGCGAGGAGACGGCGGTTGACGGTGTCATCGTGCCCGATTGCACGGTTTGTGATGAAGCTGAAGAGGCCGAGTTGGATTCTGGCTTTCAGGGGTATAGAAGGTGCCATGATGAAGAGAGTAAAGAAGATAGGTACAAAAAATGAATCTGATAGTGATAGCTACGGTTACTGAGATTGTTAGGAGATGGAAGGAATTTATACAAGCAAGGCATTTATTATTTGAGGATTTTCTATTTCCAACGAATACTGTATCCTTTTTTTGGGATAAAATATCTACTAGTCAAATTTCTATTCAAAGTGACACCAGCAACGAATATTGTATCCTAAATTGACTTATTTGCCTACGGGTTGTTAAAGAAAAAAGAGAAGAAAGAAAGATTTGGCTTAATTGGTAGGTTCCTTAGTTTTGATTTAAAAACAGCACACAGTTTTAACGAAAGAGAAAAATGGTTCTTTGCATACAATAAAATAATAGAACACACAATCTGCTGCAGTCCTTGTATTAGAGAAATATTATTCTTGTAAATTGAATCAAACTATTGAAACCGATATGATAGTTTTAAAATTTCGATACATATCAATCACTTCCTCGGAAACATCGATTAAAAATATATAAAGGGAAATATATGCTTAGCTCTGAATATATTTAATATGTAGTTTCATTTTGAGTAGGGTTAAAATGTATCATTAATTTTGTGTTTTAATTATATCTTACGTCTCTATCTTCGTTTATAAAGTTCAAACAGTCGATTTGAACCGTTCATCTTGTTCTACATATAAAAATGTGCTTATAGACCAAATTTTATATTTTTTGAATTTTTATTTTATTTTTTTAGATAGATACAAAATTACTGTTTTTGGATGGTCCAGATGCACTGATTTTGTACCTATCTAAAAAAAATAGTAAAAAAGTTTCAAAAAAAAAAATGAAATTTGGTCTCTAAGCACATTTTAATATGTAGAACAAAATGAACGGTTTGGATCAACTATTTGAACTTTGTAAACAGAGATAAAGACGTGAGGTATGATTGAGGCACAAAATCAATAGTGCATTTTAACCCTTCTTTTTCCTTTTATAAATATATTGTACATGCCAATACTTATTATTATTTTTTTATTTAACAATAAACTAGTTTTTAAGAGTAGAACTAGGATGTTCTCAAATTCATCGAGTATTTTTGTGAATTCAATTGTAAAATTTATCGAATTGGCTTTAAATGATGAATATAAATTATTGGAATCTATCTACCTCACGAGTGATGTGTCTACGTGCAAAAATGATAAACTTTCGAACTAATTTTGTATAAAATCAAGCAGTCAAAATTAAAAGATTTATAAATTAATTTGCATGCATTCATTTTTTAAACATTTTTTTAATCACTTGACTATATACAAAATTAGTTTGAAATTTAAGATTTTCTCATGTAGACGCATAGTTCATAAGTTAAATGGATTTTAACTTTTTGAATTCGTCGTTTGAAGCAAATTCAATAAATTTAAGAGTTGGGTTTATAAAAAGGTTTGGTGAACTTAAGAACACCCTAGTTTTACTTTGTTTTTAATACATAATAACAAAATAAATGATCAAGTAATTGTGTATTTTAATATTAAATCAATTACCACTAACCAAAAATCGTTCTTGTAAACGCTAAATTATTTTTATGTTTTATTTTTATTAAAAGTAATTTGTTCAATATTTAAAAAGATACGCATTTTTACCGTTATATTTTCATGATTATCCGATAAACTAATTATCCAAGTGTTTAAAAATATTATATATATGTTGAACTAAATAAGATCAGAGGTGATCGCAAAACGAACACAAAAAAGATGAACTTCTCTCAAGAGTCATGACTCAATATATAATTCCTCTAAATATGGAACAATTTCAATGGAAGCAGATATTATATATGCTAGGAAAGCTGATATGAAATCTGTGTTTGATCAATTTGTGGACAAGCCGAATGCAAGTAAGATTTTTTTTTTTTTTCCGTTGATTTATTAGATAAGAACATAGAAAAGGTTGTTAATTTATTAGATGAGGGTACAAATACAAACTATGATGTATAATTCTTTTAGAAAAGATGAATTTCTCTTATGACTCAATATATAATTCCTATAGAAAAGGAAGAATTTCAATAGAGAGACAAGTCAATTACAATTTATTTTTCCTTGATTTATTCTATTGGATAAGAATATAGAAAAAAAAAAAAATTGCCAACTTATCAGATGAAGGTACGAATGCAAACTGTGATGTATCTTGTCATCCTATTCGCTGTGATTAATTTTTTTAATTACATAATTAATAATGACGGTAAGATTAATATATGCGACATTTTATACCATAATTTAATTAGTAATAAATATTGTTCAAAATAGTAACATCAACAAATATATATTGTTATGTTTTATATTATCATGCACATTTGCAAATTGTTACTACATAGAACACCATAGAATTATCCATCAAGTAATAATACAAATAAAGCTTAAGTTTAAGAATCAGCATTCAATTTAATGACAATTAACAACACTTTATGTGTGAAAATATTAATAATCTCAAATGAGTTGAATTATGAGATCAAGCCTCATGATTAATGATCTCGAACCTAGGAAGGAGTGTTGGATTATGAAAATATTAATGGCAATGAACAACACTTTCTCCTAGGTTCGCGAGTTGGATTATGAAAAATTGAAAATTAAAGTGTTCTTGAGAAGTGTTATTGAAAATATTAATGATCTCGAACTTAGGAGGAAGTGTTGTTCATTGTTATTAGTAAAATATTAATGAACAACACTTCAAAATAGTAAGCTGTCAAAAATATTTGATTAAAAGAAAAAAGCTATCAAAAATATTAATGATCTCATGAACACCTTAATTTTACTTCATTCATTGATCTCTAATTCTCTATTTAATTATGGTTAAAATGAATAGATCTGCACATGATTTTAAATCAGCTTTGGAGATCAAGCCTTTTGTGCCTGCCCATTGAATTTACTTTAGGTTCAATAGGTTTCAAGATTGTTCGGTCCGCTTTGTGATTTGTGCGCTTCGCTTTAATATGAATGCCAAAGTAGCAAATCAGACCGTAAACTAAGTCAAAATCACACAAAGACTAATGTAGCAGCAATTCTTTAATGTTTCTTTCTCTCCCAGATCCAGGGTTTGGGCTTGTCAAAGCACCTGCCCCAATGAATTTTCTTGTACCAGTTGTTGCTATGTAAACATCTGAGTTGGCAAAGAAGTGATATCACCAGAAGAAAATACATGATAAATTAAGAGAGATGAATTGTCACATTTGACCTTACACAAAAAATAGCTAAGAAATAATTTGAACATAAAGCATTTCTGTTGAGCCATACTGCTTTTTTTTTAGATCCTGGCAGAAGCTGCCATGTTGCTTTTATTAAACTGAAAATAAAGTACATGTGTTAATTACAGCTCAGACCTCAGAACTGCCCGTATAGAGTAAAGAAATATTTAACCAGCAACAAGTAAATTGTGCAAAAAAGAAGATTACATCTAACAAAAACCACCAACGTATTTCTTCCAGTTTTGCACTCCATCCCTGTTAGCAGTGTCTAAGCCATTCTTCCATATGGTACACACACCTATAAGCAATAGCCTTTGCGTCCAATCTTTGATTTCGAAAGATAATACCATTCCTGTGCTTCCAGAGTTGTCATGTTACGCTTATGAAATGACATGCCCATTCTTTCTTTCCCATGTGGCTATTATTCCTGATCATTTCCCAAGAGGAGCACACAATTTGCTCCACCGTAATTTGGATTTTCATCAGAGGTTTAGATAGTATTCTAGATACATGGTACCATACCGCCACTGCAAAAGGACATAGGAAGAAGATGTGTAGTGCTGATTCTACCAGGCACTGTTGACAGCAGACACAACCCATGTTCAGATGCATCCTCCTACGCCTTAGAACATCCTTCGTCATCAGCTTGTTCTGTAGCATCAAGAAGGTAAAGAACTTGATTGATGGGGGTATTTTGCATGACCAAATAAATGAAAAGTGTCATTTAATTTTACCCCCCTGAGAAATGATTTTGTAAGCCGAATTTGATGAGTAAGTTTCCGTATTCCCCCAGAGCCATGTAATCGAATCCTCATCTTCTGTGAATTGGATATGAGGCAAGTCTGTATCCATCAATTGGATAGGCATGGCTGTTGAGTAGGCTTCTCTTAGTGATATAGACTGGTTGGATTGTGGTTGCTCCTGCTGCATAATCTTTGGTAAGCCATCCCATGAATCAAACCAATAGGAGATTGACTTGCCATCTCCTATTTGCCATGTCGTGCTCCATGTGAATAATTCTCTGATCCTTTGTAATTGTTTCCAAAAAAAGGATCCTGCTTTTAACCAGAACTTTGGATGATTCCCCATTTGCCCATTTCTTCTAATTTTGAACAAAAATTCAGTCCATAGGCTATTTGGGTCTGCATATGCTTTCCACCACCATCTTAGAAGTAACGCCACATTTTGGATTCTCAAATCAGCTATACCAAGCCCTCCATGCTTTTTAGGCAGACAAGCAACAGTCCAATTGGTCAAAGACATGCCCCTGGATTGATTATCAGACTTCCCCCACAATAGCCTTCGTCTAGCTTTGTCTATTATGTTGACAACCCATTGAGGGAGTTTGAAGCACATCATGAAGTAAACTGGTATTGATGATAATACCGACTGTAATAACTGCAGTCTCCCTTCTCTTGATAGAAATTTCCCCTTCCAGCCCCCCAGCCGCTGCTCAACTCTTTCAACTAATGGCATATATGAGATTCTTGTTGGCTGTGTCAGTGTTAAAGGTAACCCTAAGTAAGTTACTGGGAATGTTGTTTCTTTGCATCCCAGTAGAACTGAATTGACCCATGCCCTGTCTGTCTCCGGCAAGTTCAATGGCACGAAAGTGCTTTTTTCGAAGTTAACCTTTAACCCAGAGATTGATGCAAAGATGCGAATAACAAGCTTGAGAGATATCAATGTAGTGATGTCAGCAAACACGATGACCGCCGTGTCATCGGCATACTAGAATGCCAAAATTGACTCCTTTACCCTTCTGGTTATGCCAGCCGGTAAGAACCCGTTAACGGCCTGCACCATTCGTTGAAATACGTCGCCTGCCAGATTGAACAACATTGGTGATAGGGGGTCGCCTTGCCGCAACCCCCTTCTATGAACAAAGAATTCTGAATTTTCGCCATTTAGTACGATTCTTGAGGATGCAGTGAGCAGCAATTCCTTTACCCAAATCAGCCATCTTTCTGGAAAAACCCTCTCCTTCATAACATTTAATAAAAAAATCTCATTCTATTGAATCAAATGCCTTGGCGAAATCAATTTTTAGGAATACGGTCGCCTTATTGGATTTATGAATGTGGTGAAGGACCTCTCGAGTTGCGGTGAAGTTTTCTGTGATTTGCCTTCCGCCTATGAATGTTGTTTGGTTTGTTGAGATGAGTTCGGGAAGCTTCAATCTCAACCTATTTGCCAATACTTTTGAAATCAGCTTTGGAATTAAGTTGATGACACTAATTGGGCAAAAGTCTTTGACTCTTGTGGGGGCTTCAATCTTCAGAATCATGACTATGTTAGCTTTGTTATGCTCTGCTAGATTGATCTTATTGCGATAAAACCCATGAATAATGCTCATTATCCCCTCCTTGAGATCTTCCCAATATGCCTTTATAAATTCATTCGGGATGCCATCTGGACCCAAAGCTTTGTTGCTTGCGAGTCCCCTTACTGCCTCTTGTACTTCTTCTAGAGTGAACGGGTTTTGTAGGGATTGTAAGGAGGGATCTGGTTGGTATAAGGCCGCAGGGTTGAAAGCCATGATTTGGGAGGATTTTCCCAGTAAGTCTCTCATGTGATCCAAGAAGGCCTTATGGATCAGCCCTTGGTCAGATGTGCAGTGGTCCTCAACTTGTATAGACAGCACTCTATTTCTACTCATGCGTGTTGAGGCAAATGCATGGAAGAAGCGAGTGTTTTTATCACCATTCTTGAGCCAGTTACATTTGAACCTTTGTCTCCACCTCTCTTCTATGATATTTGCAAACTGGAAGGCCTTCTCCTTGATTTTGCATCAGAAGTTGAATTCCTGCTGAGTAAGTGGTCTTTGCTCCTCCAATCTGTCATACAGTAGAACAATACTTTTGCAATGTGTTAGTCTTTTTTCTATTTTAGAGAAACCATCCTTATGCCATAAAGCTAGAGCCCTCTGTAAAATTTGAGTCTTATGGTAAAAATCGGTCAAAGCTTCCTGTTGTTGGTGACTATTGCAGTCCCATAGTTTAATTACCATTTTCTTTGAGATTTCCTGTTTTAACCAGAAAGTTTCTATTCTCGGTTGCTTTTGAAATGGGGCCCTATTTTTGCAAGTTAGCAATAATGGTACATGGTCGGATACCACCATTTCTAATGCTTACACAGTGATTATGGGGTATAAGAGTTGCCAATCAACCGAAGTAAAGATACGGTCAATTTTGGAGAAGGTTGGGAGTGGTCGTTTGTTTGACCATGTAAATTTTCTGTTTTTTAGGGGGATGTCTTCAAGGTTTGCTGCTTGTACAAAATCGTTAAATAGGTCCATCAGAGGAGAGGATCTCAAGTCTCCTGACCTATCTATCAATCAACGAACGAGATTAAAATCTCCTGCCAAGATCCAAGGGTTACTAATAAGACCAGTTATAGAGTTTAATTCTTGAATAAACTCAGATTTTTCAGCATCCACACATGGCCCATATACCCCTGTGTAAATTGAAATAACACCCGAACTCTGATCTATTAATTTGGCAGATATAGTATGATAAGTTGACCAACTTGAGAGCAATTTATATTTTTTTTTTCAAGCAATAAGAATTTCCCCCTACTGTTTTGAGCACAGATGTACACACACTTGGGATCAAAATAAGACGGAAGGAAACTCATCACATAATTTAAAGAGATTTCCTTTAATTTTGTTTCTTGCAACAAATACACATCACACCGCGAAGACCGGATTGTCTCGCGCACCACATTACACTTATCTATCAAGCCTAAGCCTCTGCAATTCCATGAAAGGATGTTTAATTTTTTGTAATTCATTGGTAAACAGGAAGACACACAAAATAAAGGGACCTGAGCTTCGCTTTTCAATTGCTTCACATTAACTCTTCATCTAAATCCAGCTCATCATCACTGTCAGGATCGAATCGACCTTGTTCTTCCCAATTAGAGCCGTCTTGTTGGCCCTCTATTTCTTGTAATGCCTTATTTTTATTGCACTCTTCTGTCAAGGCTGCCTGTCTCCGTCGCCCTTCCTCATCTATCAGAAATGTTCTGAGTACATTCCCTGGTCTAATACCGCAGTTGTCTCCAATCGCCTTGCAAAGTTCCTTCTGAACTTCTACATTTACAAGTCCTGGATTTTCAATCACTACCTTAGCTTTAACTTGATTTTGCACGGTCTGTCTCTTATTTTCCTGGACTTGCCTTGACGAGGTGGTAAGATGTGTTGCTGTCTTCCTCTTTGCTGGGGTGTTGAGATGATTTGCTTCTCCAAATGGGCCATACTGCTTAGAACAACACTTCTAACCATTCTACAAGTAATCAATCTTTTAGAGGGATCAGTGCATCAATTATCCACAATCTTCTATTGTCATATTAAAATTAGCTATCCAATTCCAGATGCACGCAATAAAAAATGACATTGATGACATGTGACAGCTTAATTTATGATTTGGAATGTATATTGTGATCTTCTAAAAACTTGGAGACATTGTATCTGTATCTTGTGTTTAAAGAAATGACACATACATGATTTCACTAGCTTCTCTGTTCCTTGATAAATGCCTTCATCTCTTCAATCACCTGTCCTGATTTACAAATGCCTTCATCTCAGGAAACACATAGAAACCATGGATTGCATCTGAATACTCCACCAGTCTCGCAACCTTCCCCCGTGCCTTTAACATCTCGTAATACCTCTTCTGCAAATCTTGGAGCGGATCGTACCCTCCGATCACCACCATTGCCGGTGGAAACGCCTCTTCAAGCATCCCAACTGCGTCACCAAACCCGTGTGCCGCCTCATGATTTTGATCGGCGCCTTCTGGCAAGAAGGCCTTTCACCATAGAAATCACTGGGACGCCCTCGAGGCAAAGCTCGGCTTCTGTTCGTTCTTCACTGCCAAAGTACGGTTGGAGCACCACGATTCCCTTGATCCTCACCTTTCAAAGAAAAACATATAGTTTTGAATGTAAAATAATTAATTCTACTCAAAATGGTAAAATTTCCAAATGTTGTGCTTGCTAAATTAGGGGGAACAAAAAGGTACTCTTTACTGAATAACTGTACACATTTGCCCCTTCAAAAAAAAGAAAAGGATTTTTCATGTCTAACTATAATTTCTTTCCCAATTTGAATTCATTCTAATACAAAAACAGATAAAATAAAAATATGACCTTACCTTTTCCCAGCTATCAACAGCAGCAGCCCACCGCCGTGTGACGTGATGTATGATGTTCCCTCCAGCACTTTCGCCGGCAAGAAAGCAGCTCCCAAAATCCAAATCCGAACATGATAATATCCCAACAGAACTGATCCCGCCCGAATCCAGATACCTCAACACGTCAATCCCATCATCATACGGTACGTGCTGGGCACCTATGCTCCGGTGCAAACCGGTAATTCACCGAAAGCACCACCGCACGTATCTCACGACAAATCCTGCGGCCGAAAACATCACATGGACGTGTCATGGGAGAAAAGAACGTGTCGTGGGCAAAGATGCAGATCGATAGGTTGCGGGTCAGGTCAATGGTTACATCCGAAGTGCACACACCGGCAACCGATTTCAGATTTGCTGAAGTTTTGGGCTCGATGATGGAGAGGAGGCGACGGTTCACAGTGCCATCCTTGCGACGTGCTGCATTGGTGACAGCCATTAGGACTGCAATTTGGAGACGTGCCATCCATGGCATAGGTGGAGATGGCGGTTTGTTAGACATTTAAAATTTATATTTTGTTTATTTTCTCTATTTCTCAGTGTAAATGTGGATTAAATGTTCTGAAGCTTATAGATAGGGGAGTTAATGGCACCTTTTTATCTATTTATCTGACCCATATTATTATTCAAAAATAAGAATAAAAATAAGTAAGATTTTTTTTCATTAATTTATCTATAGTATAGGTAATGGTAACGATTCTTTTTCCGTTATCATATTTGTTTTCGTATAAGATAAATTTTAAAATAAAATTATATATATATATATAGAGGTTGGCTACTATGCTTATATAAGCATATCCCCACATATGCTTATAACTCATTTTTGTGCTTTCAATATTCAAATGGTCGATCTGAACCGTTCATCTTGTTCTCCATATTAATATGTGCTTGGAAACTAAATTTTACATTTTTCTGAATTTTTTTACTATTTATTAAGCCACTTTAAAAATCGCTGATCCAACGGTGGCTGCACAAAACAGTAAAATCAGCAGCCACCGTTGGATTAATAATTTTCAAAATGGCTTAATAAATAGTACAAAAATTCAGAAAAATATAAAATTTGGTCTCCAAGCACATATTAATATGGAGAACAAGATGAACGGTTCAGATCGACCATTTGGACATTGGAAGCACAAAAATGAGTTATAAGCATGTGGGGATATGCTTATATAAGCATAGTAGCCAACCTCTATATATATATATTTGTATGAATATGATATATGATACAATAAAATTTTATATTTTATTAAATTTTCATAATACAAATTAGTTGTATTTATTATTATTATTTTTTGTTTTGAAAATATTTTATCGAAGTACAAATCGAATTTTTATTTCGGTTTGAACCGAATTGAACCGATGAACACCCCTAAATGTTTATTGAGGAGTGTACTTTTTTGTGATCAATGACACTTGTAATTATATTTTGGATTTTTGTTAGTGTCTTTTACATTAATCAGTGCTAATCAATTGCTTGAATCAATTTTGAATTTT
The DNA here is from genome assembly GCA_964058845.1 of Carex sylvatica. Taxonomy (NCBI): domain Eukaryota; kingdom Viridiplantae; phylum Streptophyta; class Magnoliopsida; order Poales; family Cyperaceae; genus Carex; species Carex sylvatica. The sequence continues at coordinate 27,506 of CAXKVR010000728.1, forward strand.
AATTAGTTGTTATAAAGTGTTGCGAGGAGTTTGAACAATATTAAGTTTTCGAATTATTTGTGTTTCTCATTTAAGATTCTACAATTTAAGTTTTCGAATTATTTGTGTATCTCATTTATTTTTTGAGTAGGATGTGAACAAATTAATATACTGCTGTAATGTTTGTAATGTTTATTATTGTGATTTACAATAATATTTTCAATTTGAAGGGAGAGATCAAATATATACAAAAAATGTACTGTCCAGAAATTCAATACTTGTTGCATGGGTAGTTCCATGCAACAAATAGTTCTAAAATTCATCAAAACTTGTTGCATGGGTAACCCATGCAACAAATAGTTCTCAAAAATTGTCAAAACTTGTTGCATGGGTAACCCATGCAACAAATAGTTCGCAAATAATCCTTCAAACTTGTTGCATGGGTTATCCATGCAACAAATATTGTCTAGATTCTGCCGACTTGTTGCAACGGTAAGCCCATGCAACAAATAGTTCTCAAATATTTGTTGCATGGGTTACCCATGCAACTGTTTAGGCTAAATTCGGGAGACTTGTTGCATGGGTATGAGATGAGTTGTTGCATGGACATTCATTAGAATATACTTTCTATCCTTGCTGGCGGGTCACGGGTCATCAAATATTTGTTGCATGGATAAATAAGAGGTAGTTGCATGGATAACCATTCAACTTGTTGCATGGGTAATTGTTGCATGGGACTACCCATGCAACAAGTTTAACTGTGTCAGAACTGCCAATATTTGTTGCAACGACACTACTTATCCATGCAACAAATGTTTTTATCCATGCAAAAAACCAAGATTCTAGTAGTGTTTAAAACAAACCAAATCAGTTCGGTTCAAAATTAATTCGAACTAAATTCGAACTGGATCTGGTTCGATCGAAATGGGTTCGCAAACTTTTATGGTTCGAATCTCATAATAATATCGGTCATTCATTTATCTGATTAAATTAAAACACATAATAGAGAGTCGCCAACAATTGTCTCTTCTCTCCCTCGCTCTCAAATCTCAATAACCTAGTTCGCTCTCCGCCTCTCCCTGACTCACTCGCTCTAAAAGCTAACCGATGCTCTCA
>CAXKVR010000729.1:0-29620 GCA_964058845.1 Carex sylvatica
TATCTCATCTTATATGAGAAATAAATTTATTTAATTTTATTTGAAGCACATGAGATCCTAGAAGAATTTACTTAACGTAATATTGCTTGCAATTGTCATACAAATGAGATCCGTTGTATATTGAGTTAAAAAAATTTATTTTTATCCTCTTGACATACACATGAAATCTCTACAGTGGTATCAGAGCTTTGAATTATTTTTATGATAATTATACTATTTAATTAGTACTAATTTAATTGCACAAGTGTTTGGTTAACTCTCTCTCAAGTTTCTTGTTCATAGATTTGTTAATTTTTGTTCTTAAGGCATTAAATTATTTTGGTATAGTTTGAATCAAAATATTTTGTAGATCTAAAATTCCTACATTAGTTTATGATATGTAGATGGAGATTCTAAAATAAAACATGGAGTTTAAACCGTTTTATTAAGATAAACAAAAATAACAAAACAAGTACAACGCAGTTTTTTCTGTTTTTGTTCAGATTCAAAATATTATATCTGAAATTTGCCTGAATGGATTTTTGTATGCCACCCATCATTAGAAAGATAATGAAGTCTAGTTTTTGAAAAACTATATTTTCAATACAAAAATATTACGGATTTTGTGTGAAATTATAAATTACAGAGACAACTACAATCTGTTTTCAGAAATGAAATCTGAGATTGAAATGTAATTTTCTCACGAACTAATAAATAATTTTTTATGTTCTTTATATTCTAGAAAGATTCTTAAGTCTAGTTTTCAAAAATTTATGGTTTGAATTTTAGTTCAAAATACACAATCTTGGGCATAGAAAACATTGACTGGTGTGCAGCAGATCAAAACTGAAAATTTTATAATTTTTGGTCTTACTATCTTGAAATATTAATTTTTCACAAGGACTATTTTGGAAAATCTATAATATTAGATCTTATTCAAATTTAGGACAGATTAAGGACGAATTAATTATGAATTAATGACATTAAAGATTTTAATTAGCTATAATGACAATTAAGAATGAGTTAATGACATTAATGATAATTAATTGATAATAAATGATAATTAATGGCAATCAATAACATTAATGATATTTTTTTGACAATAAATGACATTTAATGAATAGATGTTTATTCAATTGAAATCATTTTTTTTATTTAAAATAATTTAGATGAATTAAGAAATTGAGAGATATAGGCTTAACTAAATAAGATTGAATAGTGCGGTAATATTATACATATGTGCTAACCTTGTTATGCAGGAGGATTGTGGATTTTGTATGGCTCAAGATTTTCAATGCCTTGTGTGTTGTAATGAATGATGTGTTTGCATGTTTGTAATGCGGCCTAAGGTGCCCATTGAAAATTAATTAGAATAATTAAATTATGGCAAAGATGTTAAATTGTCATTTATGTATTAATTCATTCATGGCTTGCATGCCACATAGGATTTAGGATTGGGTAATTCTAAATGTAAAATTTTATTTTATTTTAGAGTAGTTCTAAAGATAGGATGATAAATGGGTTGATGCTCATAGTTTAGAATAGTATCTTTCATGAAGGTGATTGATAGAGCTACAAGAATGTAAGCGGGAGCCATACAACCCACGAAGCTTGTGAATATATGATATATTTTTTTATGAATAGGATAGGTATTGTTTGTATGAATACATGACCTACCAAAATTATGAAAATTATCATATATTTGCTAAGTCCATGAAAAAATTAAGAATGTCTTTCATTCTCATTTTATCCACCTTAAGCGAGTAATTAGGAATAAGCATGAGTGTGATCTTAATTGCTAGAAATTGTGGAACTTACATGAATTCGTTGTTAGGCCATAAATGAGTGGGAGTTGTGTGAGGCACATCTTCTTATTCATTATGTGAAAATAACTTATTCATGCTTGTTGACCAATAAAATGAGTTTTCTTATAACAAATCACCAAGATCTAGGCTTGGATTTTGGGAAATATAGTTTTATTAAGAAATTGAATTATTATTTCTTAATGAAAACGACAAGAGTCATAAAGTTAAGTTTTTACTTAAAGGTTATGATTGGTAAATGATACATACCTGAACAAATATTTTAGATGAGTCTATTTATTTGAAAAGGATCTTGTGTGACTAACAAAATGGACAAAATTTAATTTTTGTTAGTACAAATTTTATAAATTCATGAACACTGATATATACCCTTAAAATAAAAATTTTGTAGCTATGTCTACACTTCCAAATTTTCTGCATTCTATGGTCGAAAAAAAAACCCTTGCTAATGATGGGTTAAACTATTATGATTAGATTCTCAAACTGAACATTGTGTTGCGCTTAGAGAATCTTTTACACATTCTGCAAGGAAATTGCCCAGAAGAAGTAGAGAAAGGCAAGCCAACTGATGAAGAAAAAGATAATCAAAAGAATTGAAATGATCAGCAGCGAACTGTGCAGACACTGATCTTGGCCAGTGTTGGCGATCAGTTGCAAAGAAAGTTCCTTGACACTCCAGCCAAGAAAATTGTGGTACAACTGGAGAGGATGTTCACTGATAGTGCTCGCAAGGAGCGCTATAAGACCACCATCGCACTCACAAGGTGCAAGATGATGGAGGGTGAATCTGTCTCAGTGCACTTTCTCAAAGTGCAAGGTTATCTGGAGAAGTTGGAGAAATTAAAGTCTCTAATACCTGAGAACATTGCTGAGGATATCATTATGGGATCGCTTTCATACTCTTGCAAGGATTTCATCATGCATTATCACATGTGTGAAAAGAATATGACAATGAATGAGATCCATAATGCCCTCAAAACTGCTGAAGTTGACATGGAAAAGACAAATGATAAATCTGTCCTTGTCATTACGCCAAATAGCAAGAAGATTGCCAAGAATAAAGGCAAGGCAAAGAGCAAGACAAGTAAGGCGTATTCCTCATTCAAAGGCAAAAGTGGAGGAGCTCAAGCGAGCACCTCTAAGGAAAGCAAGGTTAAGAACTCTTCTAGTTCCAACACTGAATGCTTCTATTGCATGAAAAGGGACATTTCAAAATGAATTGCATCAAGTACAGGCGTGATTTGGATGAAGACAAGATTGAACATAAGCACCCTAAAGGTACACTTGTTATTGAATTTAAATTTAGCCACAACTATCCAAGATTAGATAATGGATACTGAATCATATGCTAACTTAGTTTCTAATGTGCAGGCACTAAGGGATATGAGACCTCTCTCGAAAGGAGAGGTGGTATTGAAGGTCAAAAATGGTGCAAGTGTTTCTGCGATCACTGTAGACACTTTTGATCTTCATTTATCTAGTGGTTTTTATTTAAGTTTAAAGGATGTTTATCATGTTCCTTCATTACTTAGAAACATTATATCTGTATCATGTTTGGATGCAGAAGGTTTTTGTTTTGTAATAAATAACTCTCGTATGGTTATTGAGAAGAATGATTTATTTTGTGCAAATGCTTTCATTTCAAATGGATTATATTTGCTTGATTTAGATGATGATAAACATATGTTGAATATCAGTAACAAGAGACTCAAGATGTCTCAAATGAATGAGACACTCTTGTGGCACTATCGCCTTGGTCACATAAACGAGAAATGCATAAAGAAATTGCAGCAAGCAAATCTTCTAGATTTGCTTGATGGAGAAGCAATTGAAACATGTGAATCTTATTTAACTAGAAAGATGACCAAATAACCATTCAAGAAGAAAGGTGAGAGATCAAATGGCTTATTGGAATTGATACATTCTAATGTATGTGGTCCAATGGGTACTAGTGCAAGAGAAGGTTATAGGTACTTCATTACCTTCATAGATGATCACAGCAGATATATCTATGTGTATCTTATGAAAAACAATAGTGAATCTTTTGAGAAATTCAAAGAATACAAGAATGAAGTAGAGAACCAATTTGACAAGAGAATTAAGGCTCTACGAACTGATCGTGGAGGAGAATACTTGAGCAATGAGTTTAACGCATATTTGAAAGAGTGTGACATTATACCACAACTTACTCCACTTGGGACACCATAGTGGAATGGTATTTCTGAGATGAGAAATCGAACCTTGCTTGATATGGTTCATTTAATGATGTGTAAAACGAAGCTACCTTTATATTTTTGGGGTCAAGCACTCTAAAATGCAGCTCACACACTAAATAATGTTTCATCTAAATTCGTTGAGAAAACTCCACATGAGTTGTAGATGGGTAAACCACCCAATATATCTTTTCTCAAAGTTTGGAATTGTAAAGCATATGTCAAGCGTATGATCTCAACAAAACTTGAATCCAAAGCGGATAAATACTTCTCCATTGGATACCCAAGAGAAACAAAAGGGTATAGCTTTTGGCACAAGTCAACGAATACTATATTCGTTAAGAAGGATGCAGTATTCTTAGAGGAGTTTCTCGAAAGAATCAAAAGCAGTGGTAGTAGGGTGACACTTGAGGAAACTCAAGAAGACCTACAAGTGAGTGATCATGAGATGAATGACATTCAAGATAATCACAAAATACCACACGAAGCTCCTTTAATCAGTGGGAGTACAAGTAGTATTCTTTTAACTCGAATTGAGCATGAATTTATTTTGTAAGAAATTGTGAAAGAAGTTCAAGAAGCTCAAGATGAGTCACAAGAGCTAAAAAGGTCGACAATGGATAGAAGAAGACCTGAATTTTATATGGGTCTTCATGAAGTCTTGGTAATAGATATCGAAGATCCCTTGACCTATGAAAAAGCAATGAAAAGAAAAAACTTCAAAGCATGGCAAAAAGCCATGGGATCTAAAATATAATCCATGTATAACAACTAAGTATAGAACTTGGTAGAACTCCCTGAAGGATCGAAAGTCATTCAAAACAAATGGATTTTTAAGAGGAAGATGGACATGAATGGTAACTTGACAACGTATAAGGCAAGAATTGTAGCAAAAAGTTTTACTCAAATTCAAGGAATTGACTATGATGAAACTTTTTCACCAGTTGCCATGTTTAAATCTATTCAGATAATGCTAGCTATTGCCACATTTCATGATTATGAAACATGGCAGTTTTATGTTAAAACAACTTTTCTAAATGGAAAAATGAATGAGTAAGTGTACATAGTACAACCTCAAGGTTTTGAAGATCCAAAAAATAGTAGCAAAGTATGCAAACTTCAGAGAGCCATTTATGGCATGAAGCAAGCATTAAGGAGTTGGAACAGCTTTGATGAAGATGTTAAAATCCTTAAATTAATTCAAAGTAAGGAAGAACATTGTGTTCATTGGCCTAAGTCAAAATGTGTATATTGACAAAATCTTGGAAATGTTCCATATGAAAAAGTCCAAGAAAGGAAATGTACCAATGAGTGTGTCTGTATGCGTCATCAAACTTCACCTGGTCCTGATCATTGGACTGCTGTCAAGAATATTCTTAGGTACCTGAAAAGAACTAAGAATAAGTTTCTTGTCTATGGTGATCAAAGAGAGCTCATTGTAAAATGATACACTGATGTTAATTCAATGACATACCTAGACGACAGAAGAAAATAAAATTTCATTATTATGGGTAGACACTAACAGTAACACAGCTGATCCTTTCACAAAACTCTTATCGCAAGCCAAAAGTGAAATTCATTTCGAGTCCATGAGTTTACAAGAACATGGAGATTGGTTTGAAGACTACTATAAGAGACTTCCAGATTTATAATTTATGCATGAGTTATGCATGTGTATGAAACTTTAAAAACAAGTGGGAGATTGAAAGATATGAGTTTTGAAAGTTATCATTTTTTGTAATGATTTATATATTGTTCATGATTTTGAATATTATTATTATGTATTCTTGTTCCTTGAGATTTATATATTATATGTTTGAAAGTATTGAAGAAGATGCTCTTGGTCTTGAATCATAGAACTCCTAAGATGAGAAATATTTAATCACTAAATAAGTTCACAATCGCGGTAATTAAGTAGGGACATTAATTACCGAAGAAAGATTGTCATGTTGATTAAAAGCACATTGTAATTCTATAAATATTGATAAGGGATTATCATTTAATGACATGAATATATAAAATGTGTATTTTATATATTGAACATGACCTAAATGAATGGAACATTATATAGATTGTGTTTTATGTCATTAATATTTTTATTGTGTCTTTAGAATCTTAGATATGAGATGTGTAGATTTTTCACATGAGAAGTATATAATGTGATTGCTATTTAAATACTATCTTGTGATAGAAATAAAATAGTAGTTCATTGTGTACAACTTGTGCGGGAGAAATCTATATGTTAATATTATCATTTGTCCTTCAATTTGAGTTATGATATTACTGGACCCCTTGGTAAAGTGGAATTATATCGCATGCAATATAATTGATGTAGTTATAATTATAATTCACTTGAGAGACCAAGAAAATGAATATGATGTAAAAATGACACAATCTTATTTTGCATATTATTTATAATATCATGTAACAATGATAGACACAAAATTAGTCGATTGAGTAAATAATTACTATGTCGTTTGGATAACTATAATGTAATGATAGAATCTCTTATAGTCAATAATATAAAGTTTATATTATTGTCATGATGACATAGATCATCTATACGGTCACACCAACTGAAGAGAAACAACAAGTATTTTACATTTTATAGTGATGTATAAGATAAAATACATGAGATGAAATGCTAAAATAAAATGTCATAATATGATATGCTTAGACCATAAATAAATTTATGAAGTTAATTTATGAAGTTATGCAAATATTATTTAGTATAATGTTTGAATGCATTATAAGAATAATAGAGACATTGTATAATAGAATAATATGACTAATATTATTTGTTCATAAATTAATTTATTAAACCAATCACAAGATGAGATTAAAGAGAGCATAATATGACAAAACAAGGCTAGTGGCATATGTGTAATTAATTTAAATATTACACAAATGGATGCCCTAGCCCTTGCCTATTTAAGGAGGTATAATTGAGAAAAATTAATACTAATTTTCTACCATATACCCTAGCCAAGATCCTCTCCTTGAACAGCCACATTTTTTCTCTTTCTCATTGGCCGAAAATAGAAAGGTCTCTCATTGGCCAAACTTTGTGGGGATTGCTCCAAGGCCAAAATTCTATCATCTCTTCTTGCTAGGTAGTTGGATCTAAGCTTTGAACTTCACATCCATCTATCTAAGAGGTGTGTTAGTTCGTTGTTTAGGTTCAAGGTGAACCAAGAGGTGCTTCCAAGAGAACGGCGGTTCCAAGAGATCTAGAAAGGAAATCGACTTCGCTCTAACAAGATATTTGATAATCTCTTTAGGTATAAATTCTTATCTCATCTTATGTGAGAAATAAATTTATTTAATTTTATTTGAAGCATATGAAATGCTAGAAGAATTTATTTAACGTAATATTTCTTGCAATTGTCATACAAATGAGATCTGTTGTGTATTGAGTTAAATTTTTTGATTTTTATCCTTTTGACATACACATGAAATCACTACACGAACACGGGTACAATGACTTCCTAGAAGTATCAGGGTAACATAGGTATATAGTTATCTAAATGCCATAAGTCAGACACAGTTATGCAATCAAAAGTCAAACCATTCTAATTAGCAATCCATGACCAAATAGCATAAGCATAGGGGCAGTTAACAAATAAATGATCTATGGTTTCAAGTTGACCACAAAATGGACAGCTAAGATCTCTAGTCCAACCCTTTAGAGCTAAATTTGATTTTGTCAGTACTTTATCTTGCCTAAGTAACCAGGTAAATATTTTAAGTAAAACTTTGAATTGCCATGTAACTTCAAATTCTTTATTTGGGTAACCTCCATAATTGAGCCAAGAGTATAAGGAATGTACAGTAAATGAACCATGAGATGTCCATCTCCATTTTACCAGGTCTAGGGGATTTGAAAATAAAGGTAATGGTGGGGGTTTGTATGCAATTAAATAATGCAGATCATGTAATTCATTAAGAATTATACTAGCCAGTTGTCTGGAAAAATGTAAAGACATGGAGTGGGTGGAATTTATGAAAACTTGAGAGACTGTTGTATTAGAATTTGATAAAATGACAAAAGATTTGAAATATACATTATAATGCACAAGGTCCACACCATCTATCTAACTAAAAATAGGTATTAGTATTATTTCATACAACTCTATTAAGTCCTAAATTGTAAATGTTTATATATGAAAAAATACCAATCCAGAAGGGAGGTCTTCAATTTGCTAATCCTGAGGAACTATATTTATCTATTAAAAGATCTTTCAATTTGTCATGTATTGTGGAATCCTTAAATCTAAACCACCATTTTCCTAAGAGAGAGATATTCATAGATTCTAATTTCAAAACCCCAAGACCACCTTGGTCCTTTGGTTGGCATACAATTTCCTAAGAAATTAAATGATATTTTTTGGAGGTGGTGGAGCAACCATTCCACAAGAATCTCTTTCTAATGCGATTAATATGGAGAACATATTGAGCGCTTCAGATCAATCATTTGGACATTGAAAATACAAAAATAACTTATAAGCATATGCTCTCATATGCTTATGGAAGTAGAGTAGTCAACCTCAAATATATATATATATAGTGGCTAATGTGCATTCATATGCATATGGCTCGATATGCATACGGTCCAAATTTGAAATTTCAAAATCCAAAATGTCGATCCGAACCATTCATCTTGTTCTCCATATTAATATCTTCTTGGAGACCAAATTTTACATTTTTCTAAATTTATTTACTATTTATTAAGTATTTTACAAAATTATTGATCCAACGGTGGCTGCTGATATATATATATATATATATATATATATATATATAGAGATAGGCTAATATACAATCGATTGTTCCTAGCCTCCCGTGCAACCAAGTCGTTTTCCGATTTTTAAAGTCCAAATGATCGATCCAAACCGTTAGATGTCATCTCCATATTAAAATGTGCTAGGAGACCAAATTTTACATTTTTTGGAATTTTTTTACTATTTATTAAGCCACTTTGAAAATTGCTGATCCAACGGTGGCTTACCAAACAGTAAAAACCAGAAGCTACCGTTGGATCAGCGATTTTCAAAGTGGCTTAATAAATAGTAAACAAATTTCAAAAAATGTAAAATTTGGTCTCCTAGCACATTTTAATATGGAGATGACATCTAACGGTTTGGATCGATCATTTGGACTTTAAAAATCAGAAAACGACTTGGTTGCACGGGAGGCTAGGAACAATCGATTGTATATTAGCCTATCTCTCTCTCTCTCTATATATATATATATATATAAAGAGAGAGAGATATAGGCTAATAAACAATCGATTGTTCCTAGCCTCCCATGCAACCAAGTCGTTTTCTAATTTTTAAAGTCCAAATGATCGATCTAAATCATTAAATGTGATCTCCATATTAAAATGTGCTAGGAGACCAAATTTTATATTTTTTGAATTTTTTTACTATTTATTAAGGAGTTTGGCTAGTATAACATTAGTGTCATTTTAACCTATATAACATCAACTCTAAAACCTATCAAATCGACTTCAAACGGTAAATCCAAACCGTTCAAACCGATCTACTTCATTAGTTGTGCGTTTATATGCAAAATTTATATTTTTTGGATTTCTTTTACTATTTATTAAGCCACTTTGAAAATCACTGATCCAACGGTAGCTTCTAATTTTACTGTTTGGTTAAGCCACCGTTGGATTAGCGATTTTCAAAGTGGCTTAATAAATAGTAAAAAAAATCCAAAAAATATAAATTTTGGTCTCCTAGCACATTTTAATATAGAGATCACATCTAATGGTTTGGATCAATTATTTGGACTTTAAAAATTAAAAAACAACTTAGTTGCATGGGAGGCTAGGAATAATCGATTGTTTATTAGCCTATATATATATATATATATATATAGAGAGAGAGAGAGAGAGACTAATGTGCATTCGAATGTATGGGTCAAAATACATACAGTCCAAATTTGACTTTTCAAAATTCAAACGGTCGATCCGAATCGTTCATCTTGTTTTCCATATTAATATGTGCTTGGAGACCAAATTTTACATTTTTCTGAATTTGTTTACTATTTATTAAGTATTTTACAAAATTAATGATCCAACGGTGGCTGCTGATTTTACTGTTTTGTTAAGCCACCGTTGGATCAACAATTTTGTAAAATACTTAATAAATAGTAAAAAAATTCAGAAAAATATAAAATATGGTCTCCAAGCACATATTAATATGGAGAACAAGATGAACGATTTGGATCGACCGTTTGGATTTTGAAAAGTCGAATTTGGACCGTATGTATTTCGGCCCATATACATTCGAATGCACATTAGTCACTCTCTCTCTCTCTCTATATATATATATATATATATATATATATATATATATATATATATAGAGAGAGAGAGAGAGAGAGAGATATAGGCTAATAAATAATCGATTGTTCCTAGCCTCCGGTGCAACCAAGTCGTTTTTCAATTTTTAAAGTCCAAATGATCGATCCAAACCGTTAGATGTGATCTCTATATTAAAATATGCTAGGAGACCAAAGTTTACATTTTTGAGAATTTTTTAACTATTTATTAAGCCACTTTGAAAATCGTTGATCCAACAGTGGCTTAATCAAATAGTAAAATCAGAAGTTACCATTGGATCAGCAATTTTCAAAGTGGCTTAATAAATAGTAAAAAAATTTCAAAAAATGTAAAATTTGGTCTCCTAACACATTTTAATATGGAGATCACATATAACAGTTTGGATCGATCATTTGGACTTTAAAAATCAAATGACTTAGTTGCACAGGAGATTAGGAACAATCGATTGTTTATTAGCCTATCTCTCTCTCTATATATATAGGAACTTGCTATCATGTTATGCATAGCATAGAGAGCCTCCGTGCAACAGCTCAATATTCGACTTTTCAAAATCCTAACGGTCGATCCGAACCATTCATCTTGTTCTCCATATTAATATGTGTTTGGAGACCAAATTTTATATTTTTTGGAATTTTTTTACTATTTTTTTAGATTTATTGAAAATCACTGTTTTTTATGGTCCAAATTTGCTAAAAACAGCGATTTTCAATAAATCTAAAAAAATAGTAAAAAAATTTCAAAAAATATAAAATTTAGTCTGCAAACACATATTAATATGTAGAACAAGATGAACGGTTCGGATCAACCGTTAGAATTTTAAAAAGTCAAATATTAAGCCGTTGCATGGAGACCCTCTATGCTACACATAGCATGCTAGCATATCCCTTATTTATATATATATATATATATAGTAAGGCTAGGCTACTATGGGTTGCATAGAGAGCTACAATGCTACGGTTCAATATTCGACTTTTTTAAATCCTAACGGTCGATCCGAACCATTCATCTTGTTCTCCATATTAATATGTGTTTGGAGACTAAATTTTATATTTTTTGGAAATTTTTTTATTTTTTTTTAGATTTGTTGAAAATCGCTGTTTTCAGCAAATCTGGACCATAAAAAAACAGTGATTTTCAATAAATCTAAAAAAATAGTAAAAAAATTTCAAAAAATATAAAATTTGGTCTCCAAACACATATTAATATGGAGAACAAGATGAACGATTCAGATCGACCGTTAGAATTTTAAAAACTCGAATATTGAGCCGTAGCACCGTAGTCCTCTATGCAACCCATAGCACCTTAGCCTTACTCATATATATATATATATATAATTATCGTCTGATTGCATGCGGACGTAGTTATATATATATATAGAGAGAGAGAGGGGGGGGGGCTGGCTACTATGCTTATATAAGCATATTTCTATTGTCACACCCCGCGGCCCCACGAGGCGTGACGGGTGCCTCCTGCCGTAGACATACGGTTGCCCGTATGCCTACAAGGCAAGTACGATATAATAGAAAGTAAAACACAACCAAACAAACAAACAAATAACTAAGAAAAACAGTTCATAAATCCCAACTGGTCAGGTAATATCATACAAAATCCGTATCTCGATGGATACGTATCACCAAATGACATAGAGAACACATATATATATACAATCAAAACATAAATCTATACATGTCTCTAGTCACAATACCAGACAGCTAAGCAGCGGTGAAAACCAGGCCTACCGACCTCGTGTCTCTCTCGGATCCGCCGAACCGGTACCTGAAAAATTAACCCAAAAGAGGGGATGAGAATTGAATTCTCAGTGCGATAAATTGCCACAAATCGTCCCTGGACTTGCAATCAAAGATTATATTCAAAAAGTAAACACAAATAAAGTTCAAATCAGTTTATAATCATATATAAACATACTGCACAAACCCGACAACATTTATCCAAATGAAATCACAATTCAGGAATTGCCAAGATGAAATTCAAGCACACAATATTTGGTTTAACTCGATTTCCGAATATCTGGTAGTAACTACAGATGTTCCACCAAACTGGACCCCAATTCGTTCCCACTCATCTGTAGGGTTACAGACACCTACAGACGGCTGTACCAGGTAAAACCTTTTCTCATGACACTCATCTGTAGTTACAGGCTTAACTGTTTAATTAAAAGTCTGGTTCTAATTCATATCCGGAAAATCCATATAAATCCAATTGACCATCCAAACGCATTACCCCCTGGGTAATGCCTCCGATACACAGTCACCAATAACCAAAATCATAATACAAAGTCACTTACCCCTCGTCCCAACCGGTACTGGGAACTGCCGAGGGCCAGACGATCTAAAGCTTTAGAACACTGAGCGTCAAACGTCCATGCATTAGACTTTGACAAATCCGGATTCACCCCCTGGGTGACGTCATCACGGTGGATGACCATAATACCATATCCACCAACCGATGGTGATATAAAGCACGGTGACTTTAATTTCAAAATCAGATCATTCAGATCAACACAAATAATAACCATACCAGCATGCAAATCAATCAGATTAAACAATTCGAGTTTCACTTTATTTGGGCAATGCAATGCATATGAATCAAAACACAGTTTAATTCCTGAATATAAAATATCAAACAAGTCCAGAAACCCCGCACCTGAGTAATAGCACGCTCGACTAAGGCTCAGGCGTCTCGAACGACCCAGAAATCCTTTGCCTCGTATGATTACCACCTATTTTACACGTTAAATTCGATTAACGCGTTCGATTAATATCCGATAATTAATACCATTACCAAACCCTAATTCGAATTCCAATTCAATCGGTAGTTCTGAATAAACAACATGAATCGATATGTTTTACGAAGTTATAACTCGATTAATTCCCGAATTTCACACACAAAATACCAAAATCCATTTCCATAAACCCAACCCCAAAACCCTAGTTCAATTCCAAATTCCATAAGCAAATCAATCCGATTATCGAGTTATAACGTTTCAACTCAAATTCGAATTCGAATTTCACCAAAATATAACAAATCAAATAAAATTAGGGTTTCCAAGAGAAAAGGAAGATAAATCGTATCAATTATCACAAATTAACAACTAATCGAGCTAGAACTCGATTATGAAACCCTAATCACAAATTTCAACCGAAATCATGACAAATCGAATAAATCGAATAAATTAGGGTTTTTCAAGAAATTACCAGGGAGAAATATATACCAAATTGAAGCTTTCTAATCGATCAAGGATCGTCAATTCAGCTCGAATCTCAATTTTCCGGTCAGTTCGATCAGTTTCCGCGCTCAATTTCTCTCTCTCTTTCTTTCCCTTTTAGTTCGGCTATAAGCCCTAGCTCTCCCGTATTTTTATTTCAATACTTCGGTGGAAAAATGAAAGGAGAAGAAAGGTTATAATTAATGTTTGGAAATTTTGCAAATAAACCCTCCAACTTTTAGTTATTAACAAACTTAAAAATATTTGTTACAAATAGGCCCTTTATGTAAATGTTTTATTTCACAATTAAGCCCTTATGTAATATTTTTATTTATTAAAAAGAAGAAGAGAAAGGTTATTTGGTCCATTTTGCTCATAAGTCCCTCAAAAATATCAAAAATAGCACATAATACACCCCAGTGCGGGTCAATCATCAGCACTGCGGATCCATCCAGCCGCACTCACAGCGCAAATAGCAAACACACACCCCAGTGCGGATCAATCATCCGCACTGCGGATCCGTCCAGCCGCACTCACGGCGCAGAAAAATGTCCGAGCCTAGTGCGGACGCACTGAGGCCAGTGCGGATGCTCCCATCCGCATTCAGTACTTAGCGAAATTTTCAGAAGAGTACAGAACTCACCCGCAGTGCGTGTGCCCATCCGCACCACCATCCGCACCCAGAAAAATTGCAGCCGTTTATTAAGGAACTTGTCCCAGTGCGGGTGAAGCCACCCGCAGTGCGGGTCATCCATCCGCACTGGACCGTTTTTCTATATTTATAATTCGGTTCTTGACGCCTTAATTCAATCAATCAGTATAAAAATATTTCCTTACGTTATCATAATGTCACATCTATATATGCTTATAATTCATTTTTGTGTTTTCAATGTTCAAATGGTCGATCTGAACCGTTAGATGTGATCTCTATATTGAAATGTGCTTGGAGACCAAATTTTATATTTTTTTGAATTTTTTTACTATTTATTAAGCCACTTTGAAAATTGCTGATCCAATGGTGGCTTCTGATTTTACTGTTTTGTTAAGCCACCATTGGATCAGCGATTTTCAAAGTGGCTTAATAAATAGTAAAAAAATTCAAAAAAATGTAAATTTTGGTCTCCAAACACATTTCAATATAGATATCACATCTAACGGTTCAAATCGACCATTTGGACATTGGAAACACAAAAATAAATTATAAGCATATGTAGGAATATGCTTATATAAGCATAGTAGCCAGCCCCCTCTCTCTCTATATATATATATATATATAACTACGTCCGCATGCAATCAGACTATAATTTTAAAAATCATGCTAATTTTCAAATATTGTATTGGACCTCATAGTATTGTTATATTTAAGCAAAAATATAATGTTTGTTTGTTTTTTTAAAAACCAAAAGAGCTCAGTTCAATTCTTCGTAAAAACCGAATGGAGTCAAAAAGGAAAATTTCGTTTTGCATATATATCAAAAGATTTGAATAATTCGTAGACGGTAAGTTAAATCATATGATTGGATAGTTTTGATAGAATATAGAAGCAAGCTTCTGTCCCGTAGTGAAATAATGTGTCACTTTATTTCCCCATGAAGTCATAAAAAACTTCTTCATCCCTTCATTTTATCCGACAAAACTATTCACTTTCTAGTCTGATGAAATCAAGTTCTTCTGTTACCTCTTCCATAAACAATTCTTGTAACAAGTCCCTGAAGACAGATGATTAAATGACGCCATGACGGAGCTTATTCGTTCATATTACCTCCATTGTGTTGTGGAACCCATATAGCAGTGGTTTGTGACACCAACTGCGCCAGCAACTTGTAACGGAGGATTTGGTTTCATCCGGAAGGCGTGAAGATGCTTGTGGGGACTTCTTTCCTTTTGGGATCTTCTGCGGCTTGTAAAGGAATTTTGATCTGGAAGGAAAGTTTTTAGAATAAATCAGTAAATAAGAGATCTTGGCTGAGGTGGAATGGTGGATCATTCGTTGCCAGATGGAGTTCGTAACAAATCCAAACTCCTAACCCCCTCTTAGCTGTTGCATTGCAACGGGTCATGCAATAAATACCCCGTATATCATAACGATGGCTTCGATTTTAGGTTTTACACAAAAAAATGTCATTTATGTTAAATTATTGTATTGTCCTCTCAGTTTTAATAAATATGTTATGACTTATGTTTTTGATATTATAATATAAAACAAAAATATTGAGGATTTCTGATATCTAATAAAATCTTTTCATTTTTATTGAGCTATCAAAGTAGTGAGGAGGTTCCAATACCTCATGTTTTTCATACCTCATAATGTCTTATATTTAATATATTCGTTTTCAAAGTTTAAATTATTGATCCGGACAGCTCAACATGATATCTATACTAAAATGTGCTTGATGATGAAATTATATAATTTTTGAATTTTTTTTAAGATAGTACAAAATCACTGTTTTTGGACTGTTCAAAAACAGTAATTTTGTACCTATCTGAAATAAAATTTGGTCTCCAAATATATTTTAATATAAATATCATGTTGAGTGGTTCGAATTGACAGTTTGAATTTTAAAAACAAAATTATAAAATATAAGACATGATGAGATATAAAAAAACATGAGGTATTAGAACTCTCCTCATCAAAGTATCAATATAAAATATATAAAATTAACTATGTTTATATGAAAATAACAAAACTAAAAATAATAATAATCAAAGTTGTTTTGTTAACAAGTTATTCTTCTTGATAAAAAATAGTTTATCCAATAATAAAATATTAGAAATACCTGATCTTGCTACATACGTTAATATATAATTATATATCATCAAAAACAAAATATCAAGCAAAAGATATATTATTTGAACTCTCAGACATAGATCAATCAAAACACAAGAATAAATATACATATTACAATATGTCATTTGACTAACTAAATTATTAGTGATGGAATTAGATCTCAATTTTTGACTTCCTTTGTTGCTCTCAAGTTTATGAATAAATTATGGTATATGAAATGTTATTTTTTATATGTTTATATTTTATTTTTGTTTTCAGCAGGAAAAATTCAAGAATAAAATATGTTTCCCTAAAAAAAATGAAACAGGATACTTCTAAGCATTATTTGGCTGAAAAAGATATTTCTTTAATAATAAATTGGCTCAAATAAATCGACGTAAACTATAAATGCATGATTAACTTTGTACAAGAACAAGGGTACACCCGGCGTACCCTTAGCATTTCTATTCACCGTCTCTTTGCCACGTTCGACCCGGAAAGAGAGTAGATAAAAATAAGAGTATTAAATATAAACAGATCATCACTACTCTCCTTCTTCCCACCAGCTATAAACGAAGTACCTCCTTTTCTAGTTACCTTCCCGACCATAATTCTCTTCTTTCATAGAGAGGTGTTTGATTTTGATCGTTTGTCATGGACTCGTTGTCGCTAAAGAGCTCAGTCTTCGAGGTGGCGCGGCCGCGCCTTGCCGGACTGCGGCGACTCAGGTCGGTATCTCTACGCGTTGCGGCTCAGGCAGAGCCAGACCTGAGCATCAAGGTTAACGGGTTGGAGATGCCGAATCCGTTTGTTATCGGATCGGGTCCACCAGGGACCAATTATACTGTTATGAAAAGGGCCTTCGATGAAGGATGGGGCGCTGTCATCGCTAAGACCGTACAATTTTTATATCTATTTTTCTATAAGTTTCTTTTATTTTATTTTTTGAAAATTTTGTTCTCTACAATTTTCATGCGCTTTTGGATCTCAACAAGTATTTGGAAGAATTATATATATCTGTGGGACCTATACTACAATTTAAAGTGGAAATGGTCATATGGAAATATGCAAATTTATTGAGAATTGGATCTCAATATGAATTTGGATCCAGTTATCTTTTAGATGCAAATTGTCATTATATAGCAGGAAATGGAAAATTTGTAATTTATTTTGGAAAATTGTAACTCAATATTATTCTAATTTGTAATAGGTATCTTTGGATGCTGCAAAAGTAATCAATGTGACTCCTCGGTATGCACGGCTACGTGCTGCTGGGTCAAACGGGTCAGCCAAGGGACCCATTATTGGCTGGGAGAATATCGAACTAATCAGTGATCGACCCCTTGAGACTATGTTAAATGATTTTAAAAAGTTGAAGGAGGAGTTTCCTGATAGGATATTGATAGCTTCTATAATGGAGGAGTATAATAAAGCTGCTTGGCAAGAGCTCATTGAACGGGTGGAAGAAACTGGAGTGGTACATTTTGCTTCCAACTTTATCTTCTCATTTTTTTCTTAAGCAAGAGTATGTTAACAATAGTATGTTATAAGGTCCTGCAAGGTAGCAATATCTGAATATTATCCATTGAAAAAACTACAACTATTCTCGTTTGTTTTTTTTTCCTGAATTGTAGCTCCTGATTGATAATAGACAAGACAGCTGATATAGAATTTGGTTCAACTAATCTTGAAATTAATAATTCTGATACAGATCATTATATCACTGGAAGGTTCAATAAAATTCAATAAAATCTCTGCTACTTGAAATTACCTTTTTTGTGTAACCAGGATGCTTTTGAGATAAATTTCTCATGCCCACATGGCATGCCAGAGAGGAAGATGGGTGCAGCTGTGGGGCAAGACTGTGACTTATTGGAGGAAATATGTGGCTGGATAAATGAGAAGGCCACCATACCAGTCTGGGCAAAGATGACCCCCAACATAACTGATATTACACAGGTAAGGATAAGAATTTCATTTTTTTAGATCATAAAAAATTATATCTGTGGTTAGTCATTGTCATTTGGCTTTTTGATTAATTGGCTTGTTCTTTCTGTTGTTTAGCCAGCGAGGGTTGCTTTGAAATCAGGATGTGAAGGTGTTGCTGCTATCAACACCATCATGAGTGTCATGGGGATCAATCTTGACACTTTAAGACCTGAACCTTCTGTTGAAGGGTTAGTTCTGTAATTTTTCTCAAGATCATAGTCTTAATATATCTGGTAAATGTAGTCTTGTACTGAATTTGAATGATGTGTTGCAGAAGACCAAAATATCTACCTGTCATTATGACATTTTGGCCATAGCTTGGTTTTAAAGCCGCAATTAAGCCTTGACCCCCATATAAACCCCTGTTATTATCATTGAAGCAATAAAAGCATGAAATATTATAAAGAATATAGTGCATTCTATTTGAGACCAAATTATACTAAAATAGTAAAACCTCAATCGAATCACAAAAAACAAGCCATAACAATTGCAACTGCAGTGTGGAAAAGGACAGATCAATCTATTGGATGGTCATTGTCACATTGGGCAATTATGATTTATGAACATTAAAATACATATAAATTCTGTCCATTCAGATACTCTACACCTGGTGGATACTCTGCAAGAGCAGTACATCCAATTGCACTCGCTAAAGTAATGCAAATTGCAAGGATGATGAAAGAAGAATTTAATGAGGGGCAATCTCTTTCTGGCATTGGAGGGGTTGAAACCGGAAATGATGCAGCCGAATTTCTTCTACTCGGTGCAAATACCGTTCAGGTGAATCCCTAATTGTGAAAAATAGCTTCCCTTTTAGCTGATCTCAGTTATTTTTCTTCTGGAATAATGAAATAATTTAACACCTTGTTTTTATCTGGCTGTGATAGGTTTGCACTGGAGTGATGATGCATGGTTACCCTCTTGTAAAGAAGCTCTGTGATGAGCTCAAGGATTTCATGAGGAAGCATAATTTCTCCTCTATTGAAGATTTCAGGGGGTATGACTTGTGCCATATTTCTTCGATTTTTTTCTAATTACAAAAGAAAGAAATGATGATTGGAAATTGAAAGCATTAGGAATTACTCCATCAATCTGTCAGACACTGATTGAAATAAAAAGTTGATTCTCTTTTCAATATAAAAAAGTTGATTCTCTTTTTTTGTGCCAGACTGGCTTAGAATATATCTGTTAGCATAAGTTGTGATTTCACTTAACAGTTGGCATATATAGATGCTGACAACTTAGAGATATATGCTGGTATGAAAAACTGAACTATAAATAAAAAGTGAATACTCCCCAGACTTGTCTTTCTTTACCCTTCTTTTTTCCTAATTTCATGTTCATATTTCAGGGCATCGCTTCCATATTTTACTACTCATACTGATCTGGTGAAGAGGCAACAGGAGGCAATCAAACAGAGAAAAGCTATCAAACAGGGCCTCCAGTCTGACAGAGACTGGACAGGAGATGGCTTTGTCAAGGAGTCCGAGAGTATGGTTTCTAATTGATCTTCACCATTCAACCTTAACCTCTTTTATACTCTCTTCACAGATAAAAAATGTTCAAGCTGAATAATGAAATGGGTATCTTATTTATGGTTGTTAATAAACTATGAATACTTTTTTCTTGCGTTGCTCTACTTTGCTCTTGATTCTTTTGGTCTTCAATGTGTAATAGATTTAAAACTAATATAATCCGAGGTACATGAAACTATCCCTTTTGATCGAGAGTAGCAACTTGAATCACTTTTTGTTAAGAAAAAAGACAGCGGAGGAAAACATAGAACTTCAAAAGTTAGAAAAGTTAATAAAAAATAAAGGATACAGATCTTGCATTCTTTCCGGACTACTAAATATCACGTAAAAAAATTTGGTTCCCAATCACCTATTCACCCACAGAGGATCTGAGCCGTTGATTCTATAAATCTCAGCCACTCATCAAAACAGATCTTAATCTCAGCCTTTAATAAATAATTTTGATTTTATACACCTGTTTCATGTTGTCAAACGTGTAGAAATTTAAATTTAGTGATTTATATTCATGCTACATATAATGCCACACAGAAATTGTATCACTGAATCTTTTTTTTTCCACGCGTTTTCTACTGTTTTCACGCGTTTTCTACTTTTTTGAATTCGTATCCTCTGCGGTACCTCAAACTTTGCGTGACTTTATGGAAAATCTCAACTGTTCAAATACTTTCTGCACGAATCTCAAAGCTCAATAATACTGGCGCCTGCGCTACCCCCGAATAGGCACCCGACACGTGGGTCAAGCAAAAGTTGAGATAGCGCAGAGGCTACGCGGCCGGTGCTTATTCCCGAGATATCTCAACTTTTGCTTGACCCACGTGTCGGGTGCCTATTCGGGGGTAGCGCAGGCGCCAGTATTATTGAGCTTCGAGATTCGTGCAGAAATTATTTGAACGGCTCTGGATATCTCAACTTTTGCGTGCCTATTCGTGCAGAAGTATTATTGAGCTTCGAGATTCGTGTAGACTGTATTTGAACGGTTTAGATTTTTCAAAAAGTAAAGGCAAAATTTAAGATATCTCAGATGATATGAATTTTCATCCCCATGCGTCCCTTTCTCCTTTCCAACGATGGCACTGATTTCTTTGTGAAAATAATATCTTCATTATTCTCCTTATATTTTTTTAATTTGCAATTTTACATGGATGTATTTGAGTTTATGCAAAATTATTTTTCAGATATTGATTTGCAAATTGCATTAATGCAGGAGTTTTGCAATTAAGAAATGAAATTGATTTCAATTATTTCAGAATAGTTGTTTGCAATTACAAATCAACTGCATCAATGGAGATGCCGTAATATAGTATTAAACTCTAAGGTTATAATTTACTTTGTGAAACAAGTGATTCAGCACCTCATATTGTGCTTGGTGAAACTGACATTGACACTGAGTCTGATTAATTGCTTTGTTCATTTATTTATTTCAAACAAAATAATATTTCAACCCCCGTTGCAACGCACGGGCAATGGACTAGTTATAGTAAAAGGACGGTAGTCTAGCATGAATTTAAGCCCATCAAAGGATATTTGTGAGCTTAATTTAAAATGTTGTCGGATTAGTTCAAATAATGGATATGAATCATAAATCTTAATTTACTAGAAAAACCAACAATTTATATTCGGATTTTGAAATTTCTTGAGTTTTGTTTTGTACAAGCTTAATAGGTGCGAAGTTGTTGAAAAACAAATGTACCTATATAACTCACTATACATCCTTGATCTTATTACAAAACGAATTAAAAGTAAAAATTTGGTCCGTCATAGTCATTATTTTAATTTTGGGCTTCCTGATTTATCAGGGCCGACTAAAGAAGGCCTGAAATTGATATTCAGACCGCAATTTGAGAGATTTATATTTTCTTTCTTTCTTTCAAAGTATTGATTTGTCTTTATTTCAACAATTTTAATTACTTCAAATTTAAAACTCACATATCAAAATAATACAGTTAGACATGATTATATCATTTTTCTTTATACATATTGAAAATATTACAATATTTTGATTTTGCTTTAAATGACATTAAGAGCTTGTACAATTATATTAATCTAGGTAATTTCTTTAAGTTAATTTTTGAACTTACTAATTTATATAAAAAAATAAAATAAAAAATGATAATATTTTTGTGCATGTAGAGAAAATAATTAGATCACATCAAATAATTGTATTTTAACATTTACTTTTAAACTTCTAACAACAACAAAAAAAAAATAAGACATTTGATCCCTCTTAATTTTTACAGTTCTAAACAAAAGCATTTTCCCAAGATATAAGCGTTTACATTGGCCTGACTAATCGAATTAGTTAAATTATTCGACCGATCGACAGACTTGACATTACATGAATTTCCACGAAGTTGACAGTCAAGATGTCTCTCTTTCACAGCTCTCCAACTATTTGAAAGGCTCACTTTGAATCCCTACTCGTTCAGACTAATGATTACCACCGCTACAAGATTTCTCTCCTACTCTTAAATTCTTATATTCAATTTGCATGGTCCTAAATTAATCAAACCAGCATGGCAGCATATTATGGTCCTTGTCAAATTATACCCTTTGACTACTACCTTTTCGAGTCTAATGATTTATATAAATGAGTTATTACATAAAATTATAGTAATAGATTCAACATTAATTATAAAAAAAATTTAACGACCCAGAATTTTTCTTAATCCGGATGAATGGATATGCGAATATAATTTGAAAATATTTGACATTTTATAACAAAAATTAATATATCAAAATGATAATATATACTTTTGACGTAAACAAAAGAATCTTAAGACGTCTAATTACAGATCGTTCTGATTAGGTTTTAAAATTGTTTGGATTTGGATCGTCTGGAGTTTTAGATGGAATTTTTATCTTTAGAAGAAGAAAAAAAGAGTAATGTTGAATGTAGAATTTCTACAGATTCAAAGTTTGAATATATGAGAATTTTACTTATTCAAACTCATTTATTTAGTTTTTCTATGAAATGAGGGTGGCCCCACTGGATAAATAGTAAAAGAACAAGATTGTACCCATTTTTGTAAGATGGCAAAAAAATGAGCTCCATTTTTATTACGTTGAATTGGTTCAAATTTTACCGATCTTTCTATGTATTAAAAAACAAAGATGTTCTTTTTATTTTCTCTCTTATTTTTTAATGTTTTTACAGATAAAAATTATCATTTTAGATCGTTTTGTTGGATTCAAACCATTGTTTACCCTTTAAAAAAAAAAAAAAAAGGATCGACCGGATTCCTATCCAGATCAAATCGTGTGCATAAAGAGTAACCAGTTTTGTCATCTCTATGAAGCCTTTAATGGGTGCGTTAAAGGAGGTTAATTTATATCGTTTTATATTTATTTATTGACGAGAAATTGTGTTGAATACTTGAGTGTTACTTGCTGGACTTACCCTCAAGTTATTTGTAAAGATTATTAAGAACGGATTCTTACTTTACTTTAATTATATATAATGAAATTTAATTGTATTTTTTTATATACTAAAGCCTCTTTCATTAAATATTAAATATTTATATTATAATTTTACATTACGATAGTGAAAATTTGAGTTCAAATTTCATTATCACACATTAAACATTTTTTATATTTTAAGTTTCAGCACTTTCAGTCTATTTTTTTTCTAGTTGTCTCTGTATTAATTATAGGGAACCCTTACCTAACTTCACACAGTGTATAATAAGAGTGCTCCAGTAATCTGAACAGCATTCAGATTATATATCGTTCGGAATATTTTGATAATTGAGGAATTTACATGTAAGATTATGAATTCGGTAAATTCACGCCGAAATCCAAAGTCATGGGAAGGCAGGAGACTTAATTTCCTGCTCTCATTAATCTTTGGGTTTACCTCTTCTACGTGGTCTCTGCGTCTACAAAATTTTCCTGATAAAGTCACTCTTTGATGGAACCTTTCCTCCTGTCAGATTCACATTAGGTTAACTGTTGGTTTCCTCTGGAACTGCAAACGAATCGAACCAAATCAAATTTATTCCAGTTTGAATAAGATTCGAACTAAATTATTTTGATTAGTTTCAGAACGAACTTCAATCGAACGAATTAATTGTAAAGTTTTTCGAATCGAATTGAAGTCAATCAAATCACGAACTACGGATATTTTTGACAGTCACCGATAGTTTATGCATTAGTTTTCTTCACGCGGTTTTCTTTTATCTTTTACCTTCCACGAATTCACACTGATGAATTATGGATCAGTCCAAAATTTTCTTACCTTTTACGCTGCTGGGTTGATTAAAATCACAGCATGGACCTAATCAAATAGAACTTATTTTCATTGTTAATTTGTTACACTGCTAAAATATTTTTCTATTATAAGTTACCATTATACTAACAATTTTGAGCTCTGATATAAGTTTGGTGCATGTATTATTAAAGGTTGATGGTTGAAGCCATTAGTTGTATTATTTGAGATTCGAATCTAAATAGTTCACGAACTAATTTCGAACAAACTATATCCAGTTTGAGTTTGAGTTTGAATAAGATTCGAACCGAACTAGTTTAATTTATTTCAAAACAAACTAATTTCGAACCGAATTAATTTCATACTTTTTCCAAATCAAACCCAAATCGAATCACGAACTACAAACTTTTTGTGCAGCCCTAGTTTCCTCTTTGTAGTTTTTACTTAAATCCAAATTTTACTATTTAAACTTCTTTAAAAAAAACTAGTATTTAAAAAGAATATCAAAATAGTATTTTTAATTTTTTTTAGGCGACTAATTTAGTCTTTCCAATATAAATTTTTGCTGACGTGAATTAATTTATTTGTCACATAAATTTCAAGTTCATCACATTGAAATTAAATTAAGTTTAGATGATATTTACACCGAATCCAATCCACTTCAATTTAGATCTCTAGCCTCATGTTGATAACACTAAATTTATTTGCTAAACCCTCTACGTTTTGCTCTTTTCAGAACTGGTTTAGAGAAGTACTCTTTATTATTATTATTCAAATGCCTCCATTTTTTGTACCTCTACCGTGTCTCTATTTTTTAAATATTAATAACTCAAAATTTAAATTATAAACATCAAAATAAAACCGTCAGATGTGATCTATGTTATTTTATCTATGTGCTCATAAAAAATTATCACATTTCGGTTTTATTTTTATATAAATCAATAAGTTGAAAAATAAACGTCTAAAAATTATCCACATTAGTACGTTATTACAAGCTCTTGATGACAACCAAAATAAAGTTGAAATGTCATTTTTTTTTTACAATTGCATAGATAAAATGATTTAGATCATATTTAACGGTTTTATTTTGACTTTTAAGTTTTAAATTTTGAGTTATTAAAGTTTTTAAAAATGGAGGCATGATGAAGGCACAAAAAATGGAGGCATTTGAACCCTCTATTATTATAGTTGTTGTTGTTGTTAATGGACCTCATTTGAAAAAGAAAATCAAGTAGAAAATATTTGTATTTTTAGATTCACAAAATTCATCATAGATAGTTAGAAAAATAGACGAGAATGATCAGAGAAAAAAAAGTGGGTAAAATAAATATTTCTTATTTTGACTTGAAAACAAAAGTAGTTAAGAGTTAAAACTACTCAGATTTAAAATTAAATAATTGTAGATAGAGATTTAAATGTTTGCGAGTAGCATGGTAAAATATTATAAACAAAACTTTAAAAATTTGGATATGAATGCTGGAAATGAAAGTTAGATATTAAATATTTGAAAGACGCGTTCAAAGATTTGTTTGAAGAACAATTATCAAGCTCCTTTAATTTAATTCAAATGTTCAAATATCAAAATACTGAAAATAGAAAGTTTAAGAATTAACTTAGATATTTTTTAGAAGAATTTGAGGACCTCCTATTTTTTCTTTGTATTATTTATAACGTTGGGTTGCTTATTAAAGGCGTAAATTAAATTGGGCAACATTATGATTTATGCAGCGATCACGTCGCTAGAGCTAGGGTATGTAACCAGGAATAAAAATTCTAAAAGTTGTATTTTATTATTCGGCAAAGTGTTCACTTAATTTTTTTTTTAAATGATCAATCAAATAAGAAAAAATAAGTTTCTAAATGGCGATTATCGCGTCATAGCAGAAATGTTTAAAAAAAAACTATAGTGAATAGCGTAACTATAGCAAAAGCTATCCTACATAGTATTTTTTATTTAAAATTTTATATTTTATATTTCTACTAATTATCAGTATAATCTAAAGTCTCATAGAACAATAAGAAACACAAAATTAATTAAGAAATTAGAATATTCATATTGAACTAGTACAAAGTCTAAATTATTATTCAAAATATCTATAATAATATCATAAACTAATTATCTTTTTTTATTCAAAATAATCTAAGCATTATGACATAAACTATATATTTTTTTCTATTAGAAAAAACCTAAGCATCATGAAATAAACTATCTATCTTTTTCTATTTAAAAGCAAATTTAATCTGAACCTTCAAAAAAAAAGATCTTTGAAATTAATTTTCAATTGGATATTTCTATGTAGCATAGTGTGCGCTATAGCGCGTGGCGTGTAGCGCAAATAGCGGTCGTAGCTGAAATAATACACTTTTATCCCATAGTTTAGTGTTCAAGGTCCGAAAACGCTATAGCGCGCTATTTAGAACACTTAGAAAAAGTGATGAATACTTCGCAATAACATATAAATTTAGATAGGAACAACTTGAATATTAAAGGTACATAAATTTAGAATGCAAAACAGAGTATAAATTGTAGGAATATTTTTAAAATAAATTATAAAATTAAGCAAACACAAGTAGACTTCATCGATTTTTCTTAGACCTGTTCTTGAAATATTCCTTCGACCTAAGCTGCGAAAGCATTGACCGGGAAACATTTTTTGTTAGTAATTCCTCCCTTTTTACGTGTTTTACAAGGTCAGTCACAAAATAATTCAATGTTCTGATCATGAAAAAAAAAATATTAGTCTATTGTGGTTAGCAAAAAAAAAAAAAAAATTGAGGTTTGACCATGTGATCCAATTACAAGCCCACAAGTGTTCTACATTAATTAGTCCATGTAATAATTAAAATAAAGTTAATTCCAGTACCTCTAACAAACTAATATCAAGAAAACTTCATTCGAGATAAGTTGCATGCTAGACTACTTGAATAAGAATAATATGTTTTCAAAATTGTAAATAGGTATACCAACTAATCATGTACATGCATCAGGAGCCCTCTCTAGAGGCAGAAATTTTCTGCCTCCAGAATCATTGCATGTGGGTCTGAGGTGAACCTCCAGTTCAAAAATGAGTAGTGATCGGCTCCCTTTAACAGTGACCAGCCCCACACACAGTGACTGAGAGGGCAGAAAATTCCTGCACCCAGAAGGGCAGAGGATTTGAGTTCCATACATCAAGCGCTAATCATATGCATAAGAAGTCTTCTTATTATTATATAATTTTATCTAATTTGGAAATATTTTGATGTTTTTAAAACGATTCAAATACTTCAACAAGAACGGACTCTTTAACACCAAAATGTGCTTTAAACCTTCTTTCAAAAGTTACAGCTAAGTAACAATACAAATATTTTGGAGTTTTGCAAATATTTTCTTTTTTCTTGAACTTTTGAAAAAAAAAATTCTTATATCAATGAAATTGTCAAAGAGCATTGCTCCCTGACCTTCAAAAAAACAATCCAAAGATTTACGCATATATTTATTATTAAATTAATACTCAATATTTTCAATGAATCAAATATGAACTAGATTCATATTTTCATCAATAAAATACTCAATATTCTCTGAATGAATGACAGAACCAGAACATTTAAGTAAGAGGAATGGTCAATTATGTATTGGAGTGGAACGCCTTCGATCAATTTTTCACTATTGATAATTTGTCAACTATCAAAGGAAGTCAAAACATGTGGAAAAAAAAAATTAGAAGATCTAATTAACTGTTATAGTTTCGTGCAGCTTCAACGAAATGAGTTGTGCTTTTTACCATTATATCCACTTTTTTTTAACCCGCTACATAGCAGTAAATTAACTGGTCACCACAGAAAATCTAAAAAAAATAAAAATCAGCAAAATTTCAGAAAAAAAATATCTGAGAAAAAGAAAGGAGAGGATTGGGAAGGGCAGAAGGCCCAACCATAGGGGTGCAAACGGATCGGATAGTGGTGAAACCATATCGGTATCCGCTTTAATTTCTGGATACGGATACAGATCGGATATTAGACGGATACATACGGATACGGATTGGATATTAGACGGATATATACGGATACGGATAGGATAGTGGATATTCGTAGATATATACATAAATATTTTCATAATATATGGTAAATTATATGATATATATCTACTATTTAGATACGGATAATTGAAATTCAAAACCATATCCGTATTCGTATCCACATGGATATTCGGATATCGGATATCCGTATCTAATTTTCGAATACAGATGCAGATACGGTCGGATAATATCCAATCCGTTTGCACCCCTACCCAACCTACCTCAAGACGATTATATATAGTGCTATCTACTAGGATGGTCTTTGGCTGGAGCCTAAATTTTTGGAGATCTAAGTTAGTTATTTTAATTTAGACTAATCTAAGTTTTATATTTGATTGAGATCTAAAGTTAAATTATAGTTTAAGTTATTTCTTATTTGATTGGAATTTGTGGCTTAATTCATGGCTTACAATTAATATTATTAAATGTTTTTCAGGTATAAATATTATGGTAATACACATAATTTTTCCATGTAGAGGTGCTAATAAACTATATAGGACATAATAATCTGAATCCTTATAGATAGATTATTACTAAATTACCTCTATAGGTATATCAAACAGATATTGTCTATTTATAATGAAAAAATAATAGGGTATATATAGTGCAATCTTCCGTATAAATAATAGTTGTACCAATAATTAAGCCTGATACAATACTAACAATACAAAATAAAATGTACCAGTAAACCTGGAACGATTTCAAACTTTTGAGTATATCAATTTCACAATATTTTCATTTTTCTCACCTTGAAGAAACCAAATCTAGATAAACAATAATAATTTGGGCTGAATTTCTAGAATAAACAATAATAATTTGGGCTGAATTTCTAGAATGAGTTAAATTCTCTTAATTGCGATAACAATTTTCTCATTAATTAGTAGGTATCTCGCTCACAATCCATACATAAACTAACTCTTAAGTCACCTAAATAGATAGAATTACCTTTTATTTTTAAATAGACTTATTTGATCTTAATCTGACTCAATTAAATCACAATTGATAGAATAATTAAGATCTAAAACTCTTATACCACTGTTTAGTCAACAATCAAATATCACTAATGATTCATTATTTTATCTACAAAAGAAAAATAAATGGTGTACATTGGATTTTGACTAAGATAAACTAAAGACACGAAAAATAACTATATAGTTGAGCTTTCTGTGAATGGTTACAAAATTTATTCAACAACTAAAACTCGACGTGTTTATTCAAATTGTGGTGTCAATTCTATTTCTCAATCCAATCGATCAACCTGTATCAAATCTGACCTAATCTGTTGAAGTCATATTTGTTGGTTCGGATAAAGGACCAAAAAATTTAATTGTATAAACAGGTTTAGCGGGGCCATGACCCCATTTACCTGACATCCGATCATATTTTTAATAAATTAAAAATATATATATATATAGAGTTTGATGAGTAAAAAAAATCAAATTTCAACATTTTATCATAAAAATCAACATATTCATCA
>CAXKVR010000730.1:0-29530 GCA_964058845.1 Carex sylvatica
GGAAATTGGTGTGAGATCTTCATTTTCTCCATCAATTAGCGCTCACAGATGTCGAAAGCATTCCCTGAACAAGGTTCTTGCAGTAATGGCACCAAGTCAACCGTCCCGTGCTCCTGCCACCACTGGTTCAGTTCGGTTTTTGTTCTTTTTTCTGTTTGACATGTTTTCCTGTTCTATTCTGTATATATTTCACATTTGTTGGTCAAATTTAACTAAAGAAAACATGGATTGGCATAAATAAAATGAACAATTCGCAGAATAGAGTTAATGTTACTTCTTTAAAATTACACCTTATGGAATACCCACAGTTATGCCTGTAAACGACACATGGTTGCTATTGCAAAACTTGAGAATAAAAAGTTTAAATTGGATACTACATGAATAAGTTACTTAGGTTTTATCCACATAAGATATTCATTTTACAACCTTTAAAGGTCTATCTGAAAAGTTTTCTGTAACTGAGTTTGGTTCTAGTTAGCTCATAACCTGTTTATACTGATAGGTGAAACATGGGATGACAATGACAGAGAAGATCTTGGCAAAGTCCTCAGATAGAGCAAAATTGGAGCCTGGAGAAAACATTTGGGTTAACATAGATGTATTAATGACTCATGATGTATGTGGACCTGGTACCATTGGCATTTTCAAGAAAGAGTTTGGTGAAAATGCAAAGGTTTGTTGTCTCAGTTGTTTCTAGAATTTTATACCAGTTGGTTCGTGATAGTTTTATTGCTGGGATTTAGTGTTGCACGAAAAGGGAAAAAGAAAAAAAAGGAACAGAGAAGGTTTGTACCAAATTATTTAGTGCAGTACAAATTGTCTTCTGTGTGATGTTAAATGTATCTCTGTGTTTTGGTTACACTGATATGATTTTCCATAATAAAAGCGATGACTGATTTGCCAGGTCTGGGACAGAGAGAAGATAGTAATAATACCGGATCACTACATATTCACCTCGGATGAGCGTGCCAACCGGAATGTCGATATTTTGCGTGATTTTTGCTTGGAACAAAACATCAAGTATTTCTACGATATCAAGGACTTAAGTAACTTTAAGGTATAATGTTGTATCTGGAGATTTCAGTTCCCTCTTATAATTATATTGTTTGGCCTTTGCTGAGCTCCTTTGAAAAATAATGGAGTTGTAGGTTAATCCAGATTACAAAGGTGTCTGTCATGTTGCACTTGCTCAAGAAGGTCACTGCCGTCCTGGAGAGGTGAGCATTCAATTATTAGTTGTCTTCAAATTTCAAAATATGTTTTAAATTAGTTAAACGGAAAGTTTTCTGCAGGTTTTACTCGGCACTGATTCGCACACGTGTAATGCTGGTGCATTTGGCCAATTTGCAACTGGGATTGGAAATACTGATGCAGGCTTTGTTATGGGCGCAGGAAAGCTTCTATTAAAGGTTTATGACACTTCATTTTTTGGAACAGAAGTACAAAACTCTAGTTTGCAAATCTCATGAACTTGATTGGTTTCCATTTAGGTACCACCTACAATGAGGTTTGTGCTGGATGGAGAAATGCCTAACTATTTACTTGCAAAGGATTTGATCTTGCAAGTGAGATCTCTTTCTTTTTCACAGTGAACCTTTTATGTGTAAAAGCTTTTCAATTTATTATGTGTATATTTAATTTAATTGTGCAAATTGATGATGTATATTTGATGGGATATTTTTTTGACAATTGAGATATTTGACAAGTTCATTGAATAAGGTCACAAAGTTTAACAATAAATAAATTACACTTGTTCGCATGCATAGATAATCTGTCTATCAAATTTTACGTGATAAAATAATTGATAATGCATCAAGGGTCTGTCACTCTGTCATCATCTTTTATGTGTATGATTAATGAAGACATGAATCTTGCTTTAAACTTGTTATCATGTTTGAAATTTAACTGATTTTAACCCTTATTCAATTGTTCAGATTATTGGTGAAATTACTGTGGCTGGTGCAACCTACAAATCCATGGAGTTTGTTGGTTCAACTGTTGATAGTTTAAATGTACACCTCCTTATTTCCTATATTTTATAAGATTAGAATGTGAGTGAAAGTTTCACTAAAATATATTTTTGCTTTGAAGATGGAAGAGAGAATGACATTGTGCAATATGGTTGTTGAAGCTGGTGGCAAGAACGGAGTTGTTGCATCTGACGAAACTACATTCAAGTACCTTGAGGTATGAGAACTTGCCCTACTAAAACTATATCTGTTTCTTACGCATTAATCATGAATAAACATTTATTTGATAATTTTGAATGTTATTCTAGATATTATGGCATTAAAATGCCTCATTTTTTGGACAAGTGTATTTAGGATTTACATAAAGATAGTAATGGATTTTTGACTTTTTGTTCATGGTGCAGGGTAAGACATCTGTTAATTATGAACCTGTCTACAGTGATGAAACTGCAAGGTAAGTTTACGTGTATGACAATATATTTCACTTGGTAATGCTGGTTAAGTTGCTTGCAATTTTTTTTTCTCTGCTGACCTCTTATATGCATTATCAACTTAGATTTATCAGCGAGTACAGATTTGATGTATCCAAGCTGGAACCAATTGTTGCCAAGGTACTCATTCCACCTTATCATATGTTACATATAAATATATTCTCTTACAGTGGATGATATATCTGCTTTTCTTTTGATACTCCAGCCACATTCGCCTGACAATCGCGCTCTAGCAAGAGAGTGCAAGGATGTGAAAATAGACCGTGTGTATATCGGTTCATGCACCGGCGGAAAGACCGAAGATTTCATGGCTGCTGCTAAAGTTTTCCTAGCCTCTGTGAGTAGCTTCTGAGTTCATTATATATAATTATTTCAACAGTATCTGATATTTTGTGTGTAGAAAGAGAGTGCAGTGTCGTCATATTGTGCCATAAACGGTTACCCAGCAATTGGCTAGTTATTTGACATAATACATGTGATTGACTTGTATTGTCATATTGATTTTTGGCTTTCTTTTTCCTCTTTATGTATTTTGATTTGTGATGTTTATATGGTCCATCTTTCATGTTTCTCAAGAGCGGTTTTAATATATTCTGATATCAAATATTGCTGTTCAATCTGGTATGTCGCACTTTTGCACATTTGTAGCTTGTGTATATATGTTTACTTGTTAGTAGATATACTAATTTGATTATCATTTAACTTAAAACAGGGAAAGAAGGCCAAGGTCCCCACTTTCCTTGTCCCTGCAACTCAGAAGGTAATATATCATATCAAAAATAAAAATAAAAACATCTGAGTTACCTATCTATTGCCAAAATTGAATTTATATCAGCATTTACTTCTTTATTGTTTCTTAGGTATGGGTAGATCTGTATACCCTTCCAGTGCCAGGATCAGGAGGGAAAACTTGCTCTCAGATTTTTGAGGAGGCTGGGTGCGACACACCAGCTAGCCCTAGTTGTGGGGCCTGTTTGGGTGGGCCTCGTGATACTTATGCTCGCATGAATGAACCTATGGTATTTCTTGTCTTAATTTACTTTATTTTTTTATAAAGTTTAGAAAGGTCTTATAAAATGTGAAAGAATGCTAAAGTTTGTGTCAAATTGTATAGTTGCAATACCTCAACAGGCCAGAAATCAAGGTTGAGGGCAATATATATATCTTGTTTAATGGGTAATTTCATTATACTTTTGGTTATAGCGGAAAGTATGAGGTTTTGGATGTGCTACCTAAAACAATGCATTAAGAAATAATGTCCAGCCATATTATCAGTGCAAAAGAGATCTTTGAATAAAGTTTGTTAATTTATTGCTTCTTACTTCTTGCATTGACGCTTAAATTTCAGGTATGTGTTTCTACAACAAATAGAAACTTCCCAGGAAGAATGGGGCATAAAGAAGGCCAGATATATCTCGCCTCACCTTACACAGCTGCTGCCTCTGCCTTAACAGGTTACGTCACCGACCCACGAGAATTCCTGTGAGAGTATTATGGAGCGACTTGTCATATGTTATATTGTATCATCAGAGGACATGGACTGTTTATTATTAGTGTTATAATTTCCTGGGTCTACATAGCTAAAAATAAACACTGAGCTATAGAGTGGGACATAAATAAATTCTCTGCATGTTTTTATTTCAACGGATTTGTCAATCTTGTTAAGTTTTGCCAGTACTATCTTTTTGAGAATTTAATGAACGTAGTGGGATTTTGATCTGTTTAGGCTCCTATTTTGGTACTTTATTTTAATTTGAATATTTCTCTTCCCATTGCGCATATGGGCCCTTGAATCTCTGTAAAAAATGAAAAAGGTGCTTCTCCTCCATTGGGCCGTATTGCGGGTTACTGTGAGGAAAGTCTTCTTGGATTCCAAGTTTCGACACTCTTTTCTTCTTTCTTTTTTCCAACAATTGTGGTCCCCACTCTCCACATCGTGGCTTCAGGACTTGCGTTTCAAACTTGTCTTTCTCACTTCACTCCACTTCAGCTACTTATAAGCAAAAATCTTCTCTTTTAATTCATCAATTAACAAAATAAGTTCATAGAGAGTAAACGATGGCTTCCTTTGTCATCTCTCATCACTCCGCTATATTCAGTGCAAAGGTCAGCCTTTTCATCAATTGATTTTGAACATATCACGTTGTCTTTAGGGGTGTTCATTGGGTCCGGTTTATTCGGTTTTGAACCGAACCGAATTAGTTTGGTTCAAATGGTTCGGTTTGTTCGGTTTAATGGTTCGGTTTGGTTTGTTTTTTAAAATCGAATTATAACTTCGGTTCAGTTCGGTTTAAAAAATTTCAAAACCGAAATAATCGAACCGATCGAACTTTTATATAATATGAATTTGATTCGAACTGCTTCAGTTTATTTCTTAATACTCCGGTTTATTTCTTAATCAATTGTTTTAAATAGTTGGTTTATTTCTAAATATCTTAGTTTATTTCTTAATATTTCGGTTTATTTTTTAATATATTCCGGTTTATTATAAATCAATTGTTTTAAATAAAAAAAATTAATACATTTCGGTTTGAACCGAACAAACCAAAATAAAACTTCGGTTCGGTTGCAATGCTAATTCGGTTCAGTTCTATTTTTAAAATCAAATTATAACTTTGGTTTGCCAAGAACCGAACCGATGAACACCCCTAGTTGTCTTGATATGCTATGGGGTCTTCGTACAGGATTTAGATGATTTCCATCCCTTTTTTTTTTTTTTTTGCAGAAGGGAAGTGGAGTAAAATGCCCCTTTAATCCTTCAATTAGATTATACAAAGGTAGAAAAAATGCTCTTTGCAAGACTCTTGCTGTTATGGCGCCAGCGCAGCCAACTCGTGCCCCTTCAACCACTGGCTCAGTTCAGTTTTCTACTTTTCTTCCTCTTTTTATTTTTCTTTTTGGGTAGAATTCTGTACATAATGTCATACATAACCCTATAATTCCAAACATAGGTAAAATCACATGTCATCAATAGAAAAGAAAAATACAGGTTAAAGAAACTTTAGAGGAAGAAAATAATAAATATAACTCCTTTTAATTGCTTATTCAGAAAGTTTCCTAGACAATTCCTCCTTAAATCCATTTATACACAAATGAGACAGTTGGGGGCTTACATTTTTTAACTTATGGTTACATGTCCTACTTCATGTTAGGGGAGAGACCATATGTGATACATTTATTTGTGGATGTATGTGATTTTCATATTGTTCAAGCTCAGATGATATTCTTCCTTTTTTACTTTTGAAAACTAAAATTAAACTGTAATTCCTGTTGCTTTAGGTGAAGCATGGGATGACTATGACAGAGAAAATATTGGCTAAGGCATCAGATAGGGCAACATTGGAACCAGGGGAGAATATTTGGGTCAATGTGGATGTCTTGATGATCCATGATGTGTGTGGTCCTGGCACCTTTGGCATTTTCAAGAGAGAGTTTGGCCAAAATGCGAAGGTAGTTTACCAAGGATGTTAAATTTTGACAGGCATTAAGTTCTATTGATATATTGTTGCTTTAGAGATTGTAAAAACTCTTTTGGGGTTCTGCAAATCATACCTGATATTCAGCATTATTTGCAGAAAACATCAGTAGTTTTGAACTTTTGGATATTTTGCATTTAAATACTCAGCCACTGGAACAGATTGAAATTTCGCTCCTACTTCTAAAGAATCCCCTCCTTTTGCATGATAGCACAAATTAAATTAGAATAAAACCAATCTATACACTGTATCCTCTTTTTCAATGTCTACCAATAATGAAGTGGTTTTAAGTTAATTTAAACAAATGAACGACAGATTATTCATTATGCGCTTTAACTTACCTTATTTTTAGGTTTAAGCTCATCTTTCCGAACTACGGAGATGTCTTGTGTAATTTCAAAGCCAAACCATTTATTCGACTAATAAACAATATGCTTTATGTAACGGTTGTTTAATTTGTTTATGCATGAAACCACCAGGTGTGGGACAGAGAAAAGGTCGTAATAATACCAGATCACTACCTATTCACCAAGGATGAGCGTGCTAACAGAAATGTCGACATTTTGCGTGAATTTTGCACTGAACAGAACATCAAGTACTTCTATGATATCAAGGATCTTAGCAACTTCAGGGTATTTTATATTTTTTGTTATTTTTGATATCTTAAATAACTTAGATTTGGTTCAGTATCGCACCTTTTCAGCCTTAACCAAGGCCGTTACTTATAGCTGCCAAGTTTACAATTCATTCCCTCTTTTTTCTTTTGTTTTTATTTTTTTATTTTGAGGAAAGCCCATTGACAATTTATAATATGGTACAAAACTGGTACTGATGTGAGTATATAAAACTATATATGCACTGCGTCCTTCATGTTCCTCATGTTGATTTTCTTAATGTTCGAAATTTAAATTAGGCGAATCCAGATTATAAAGGGGTATGCCACATCGCACTAGCAGAAGAAGGTCACTGCCGACCTGGAGAGGTATGAATATTTTCTAATTTGATTAAGTTTATATTATGTTGTTGTGAATTTTTAGGAAAAATGAATTGTATTAATTTCTTTATTTTTTTAGACCTATATAGGCATTACATTTTTCATTCCTAACTCTACTATTATTTATAATTTCTTTCTTACCAATATAATCCTATAACTTCTAATAATGCAATAAACATACATAAATCTCAACACTCTCTCCCCTCTCAAGATGGGCAAAAGATGTCCATCAAGCCCATCTTGTCACAAAACCTTTCTAGATCTATTGAGCTAAATCATTTGGTGAAGCAGTCAGCTACTTGATCTCCAGTAGCTACATGACTCAGCTCCAATAGTCCACTTTATAGTTTTTCCTTTATGAAGAACCTATCGATCTCCACATGCTTGGTTCTGTCATGCTGCACATGATTGTTGGCAATGCTGATCGCTGACTTGCTATCGTACCATAATTTCATTTGAGCTCTGTGATTCACCTTAAGCTCTTCCAACAACCTCTTCAGCCACACCATCTCAGCAACTCCCAATGCCATATCCCTGTATTCGGCTTCTGCTGTCGATCTCGCAACAACTGGCTGCTTCTTGCTCTTCCAAGAGACCAAATTGCCCCCTACAAACATGCAGTAGCCAGCTGTGGATCTTCTTTCATCTTGGCAACTAGCCCAATCAGAGTCACAGTAACCCTCAATGTTCATGTGTCCATTCTTCCTGAAAAACAAGCCATTTTCCGGTGCACTCTTCAGGTACCTCAGAATGTGATACACTGCGTCCATATGGCCATTCCTAGGGTCATGTATGCAGCGACTCACCACGCTCACTGCAAATGAGATATCGGGACAAGTATGTGTCAAATAGATCAATCTGCCTACCAGTCTCTGGTATCTCTCACGATCAACCTCTTCTCCTGCCTCTACACTTATCTTGGTCTTCACATCAATTGGAGAAACTGCAGGCCTGCACCTCAATATGCTTGTCTCTGTAAGCAAGTCTAGGACATACTTCCTTTAGGATAAAACAATCCCCTCTGCTTCGCGAGTCACCTCAATCCCAAGGAAGTACCTAAGTTGTCCCAAATCCTTCACCTCGAATTCCTTCCCCAATTTTGCTTTCAACTGTGCAATTTCCTCCTCATCATTCCGGTAATGATTATATCATCGACATACACAGCCAGCATAGTAATGTGGCCATAATATTGTCGAGAAAATACCGTGTGGTCAGTATTGATTTGCTGATAACCCATGCCTACCATAGCCTTCCTGAACCTATCAAACTAGGCCCGAGGGGACTACTTCAACCCATAGAGCGACTTCTTGAGCCTGCACACCTTACCCATTGTCTGGTTTGTGCCAAACACTGGTGGAACCTCCATGTACACCTCCTCCAACAAATCACCATGAAGAAATGCATTATTCACATCGAGTTGGTGTAACTGTCATCCCTCATTCACTACCATGAAAACCAGTGTCCTCACTGTGCTCATCTTTGCCACTGGTGCAAAGGTATCATCATAGTCAATGCCATAGGTCTGACTGTACCCATTCGCTACCAATCGAGCCTTGTAGCGCTCAACCAGACCCTCTGGATTCTGTTTTACTGTGAAAACCCATTTGCATCCAACAGCCTTCTTGCTTGGTGGTAGTGACACAAGTTCCCAGGTTTTGTTCTTGCAAAGGGCACTGAGCTCTTTTAGCATGGCTGTTTTCCACTTTGGATCTCCTTTAGCAACCTGCCAACACTTAGGGATAGAGATAGTGTCTAGTGATGCAATGAACGCTCTATGTACCGGTGATATATGTGAGTAAGAGACAAACTGAGCAATCTCATGCGGAAAACCATATCAGTCAGGAGGAATGCCCACATTCTCGCGAGAAGTCATTTTTACTGATAGGGGCGTGGGTGAAGTAAAGAGAGGAATTATAGCACCTGTATATTCTGAGTCTGAGGTGGATGGTGTAAGTGTCTCAGGAGTCAGAGTAGGCAGGGACAAGGGACTTGGCACAGGTGACACTGTAGGCACGGCTCCCTCACTCTGCTTATTTCTTCTCACATACACCTCACGGTATCTCGACTCCCCCTGAGCCTGAGTTCTACCACCTTCGGATCTATTCCTCTCAACTTTCGGCTCACCCACAGCCGAATCCTCTCTTTGTGGCTCAACCCTGGCCGAATCATCCTTTTTCGGCTCAACCCTAGCCGAATTCTCATTTTTCGGCTCAATTCTAGCCAAATTCTCCTTTTCCGGCTCAACTCTAGCCGGATCCTCCTTTTCCGGCTCAACTCTAGCCGGATCCTCCTTTTCCGGCTCAACCCTGGCCGAATCCATCAGTGGGCAAGGAATACCACCCACACTCACCATCCTTCTCTCACTATCACTACTACTCTCCCCCTCTCGCCTTATACCTCCTGTATCGAGCGAGTCTTCAAATGGTGATGTAGTCTCTGAGGAGTAGTAATGTTGGAGCTCGCAAAATGTAACATCCATACTCACAAACAATCTCTTCTCTATCGGACTCCAGCACACATAACCTTTTAAGTACCAGAGTAACCCACAAAGATGCATTTCATCGCTTTGGGATCCAACTTCTCCACTGTTGGTCTGTTGTCTTTTGACAAAGCACACACAGCCAAATACCTTAGGAGGAAGAATACCCCCATTATCTTTTTTCAACATCACACACGGAGTCTGCCAGTCCAACACTCTAGATGGCATTCTGTTGATCAATTATGCGGCTGTCTGGACTGCTTGTCCCCACAAATGTTTTGGAACATTCATGGAGATCATCATGCACCGGGCTACCTCCAACAAGTGTCTATTATTCCTCTCTGCCACTCTATTTTGTGCTGGTGTGTAAGGGCACGTGGTCTAATGATGTATCTCATGAACTGACAAATACTCCTCGAATGCCTTGTTTGTATATTCAGTCCCATTATCGGATCTCAGTGCCTTTACCACAGCACCAAACTGAGTTTGAACTGCCTTATGAAAATCCTTGGAGCAAGCAAGTACATCACTCTTGTTCTTCATCAAATACAACCATGTGACACGAGAATAACAATCGATGAAAGTCACAAAAAATCTATACCCAATCATCGAAGTTGTTGAGCAAGGCCCCCATACATCCGAGTGTACCAGATCAAAGGCATGAGAACTCCTACTTCCTAAGCTTACATACGAACTCCTTGTATGCTTCCCAAACTCACATCCATCACACACAAGTTTTTGTTTGTCAGCTTTCTCATACTTTGATGAAAACAGACGTTCCAGTAGGCTGAAAGAAGAGTTCCCCATCCGCCGATGAATCAGAAGCAACTCATCCTCCACATTCACCCCAGATCCTTCTGCCCCCACTCTATCGACCACAGATGCCAGCGCTGTGTCCATCCCTTTTCTATCCATTTACCACAACCCATCACGCCATGTGTCAGTCCCAAATATCCGACCTATCCCCTTCTCCTGAAAGACCATCGTCGGAATATCAAAGGTCACGATGCATTTCTGCTCACGAATAATAGCACTAATGGACACCAGGTTTACGGGAAAGGAAGGAGCATGCAACACATTAGTCA
This sequence comes from Carex sylvatica, assembly GCA_964058845.1. Classification (NCBI taxonomy): domain Eukaryota; kingdom Viridiplantae; phylum Streptophyta; class Magnoliopsida; order Poales; family Cyperaceae; genus Carex; species Carex sylvatica. The sequence continues at coordinate 10,496 of CAXKVR010000730.1, forward strand.
GAGTCACTGAATCTATACATCTCACATTACCCTTACCAACCACGGGCTGGACCGTACCATCGGCTGTCTGAATGCTATCTGGGACTGTTAGGTGAGTATAGGAAGAAAACTCCATAGCAGCACCAGTCACATGGTGAGTTGCACCAGAGTCTACTATCCAATCTGATGATTTAGTAGTGGGTATAGAGGCAAGAGCAAGTGTGTCAGCGACCGCACTCTTCTCCTCACTTGCTCCTTTCTGCCTCCTCCTGACTATCTCCATGATTAGATCCTCCTCGGATAACCCCACAATAACTTGTTTCTCGTCCTTTGCAACCATCAAATTTGCCCGGTTGCCTCCTCTTCCACCTCTTTGACCCCCACGGCCACGTTTACAGTTCCCAGACTGCCCCCTTTCACCTGCATCTCGCTTCTTAGGTGACTTATAACAAGTCTGTTTCAGGTGACCTACCTCACCACATATGTAACACCGTTGAGACTCACCTCTGAACCCTGTGTTACTTGTGCGATCTGAGTTGGAGACCGCTAGTGCTGACTTCACCCTTGAAAGTCCTGCTGCCTTAGCCTGTAGCCTAATCCGGCTTTCCTCCTCAGTTAAGTACGTAGCTGGCCCTTCGAGCCTCATGTCGATAGGTGGCAGCTCAACCTTCTGCATCTTCGACTTGCTCTCAATAGAATCTTGGTACACGGCCAACGCTCGTCGCACCACGACAACCATCTCATCAGAGGTCAGCTTCGCACAAGCCTTTGCAAACGCATTCCCAGTCTTCTCCTCTGACATTGATCCGACTCAAATCTACGCCTCACATATCAATCCAAGTCCGAATCCTTCCTGTTACTCTCTTAGACCCGATCTTACACTGTTAAGATCGAGATCCACATCATCTCCCTCTCTCTTCTTCTTCTTCTTGACCCGATCTTGATCTATCTCATCAAGATTCGAGTTCAAACCTCGATCAAACCGCGATCCAAACCCACTTCTCGGGTATCGTGGGATAGAGGCCCCTCACGCCGACCAATCAATACAAAGAGGCTACCTTTGGTGGTCAGTCGACTCTAGAAGAAGAGAAGACCGAGCGACGGAAGAGATGAGAGGAGCGGTTACTGTAGCGGCGGCTCGGTACTGTAGCAAACCGGTTACTGTAGCAGCTAGGGTTAGGTTTAGGTTTTTAAGGCTCTGATACTATGTGGATTTTTAGAAAAAATGAATTGTATTGATTCCTTTGTTCTTTTAGGCCTATATAGGCGTTACATTTTTCATTTATAACTCTACTATTCTTTATAATTTCTTTCTTATCAATATAACCCTATAACTTCTAATAATGCAATAAACATACATAAATCTCAACGGTTGTCATTCTCATGCTGTAGAAAAAAATATTTTTTATCATCCTACGTAGGTTTTACTGGGCACTGATTCCCACACATGCAATGCTGGTGCATTTGGCCAATTTGCAACCGGAATCGGCAACACTGATGTTGGCCTTGTCTTGGGCACAGGAAAGGCACTTTTAAAGGTAATTTTATCCTAATCTCATAATTGAGAATATCTTATGTCAAAAAATAAGAAATGATTCAGATTGGGTTGTGATTTTCTTCTTCTTTTTATTATTATTATTTTTTTCTCTGGGAATTCAGGTACCACCTACTTTGAGGTTTGTGCTGGATGGAGAAATGCCTCCATATTTACTTGCAAAAGATTTGATCTTGCACGTAAGTCTTTGTTTATGCTCTTTAAACCTTCTTTGTAACTATTTTGCATAATTATACAGTGATTTTGTCTTCTTTTTTTTTTTTTCTTTTTTTTTTTTCAAATCTTACAGTGCTTGTTCATATGCTTTGCAGATTATTGGTGAAATTACTGTATCTGGAGCAACATACAAATCAATGGAGTTTGTGGGTTCTACTGTTGACAGTTTAAACGTATCTCTTCTTCTAGCTGATTCTGTTTTAATAAAATTTGTAAGAAATGAAAAAGAAGCTTAAAGCTCTGAAATCTATAATTTTATGCTTCATAAATTTTCTAATGAAGATGGAAGAGAGAATGACACTGTGCAACATGGTAATTGAAGCTGGCGGCAAGAATGGAGTTGTACCACCCGATGAGACCACATTTAAGTACCTTGAGGTAACTTTTGTACCAGTTGAACAGTTCCTATCCAAATTCTTATAATACATTGCAATGAAAGGTCATCAGAAAAAATAGAAAATTTATAATCTATTTTAAAGATAGAACCAATAAACTTTCTCTTTTTGTTGTAGGATAAGACTACTGTCAAATACGAACCTCTCTACAGCGATGCGAATGCTAGGTAGGTAGTTTGATTGTATTCTAGTTATTGTATTACATACTGAGACTTTCATCTATCATCTCAGTGAATGTTATGCTACAGATTTATTGCTGACTACAAGTTTGACGTATCCAGTTTGGAACCTGTGGTTGCAAAGGTAAAGATAAAGATATTTTTTGAGAATTCTTGTTTAGAATTATAACAGATACATGTAATTGTTTTTATTTTTAATAATTTCAGCCGCATTCACCTGACAACCGTGCCCTAGCGAGGGAGTGCAGGGATGTGAAAATAGACCGGGTCTATATTGGCTCATGCACTGGTGGAAAAATTGAGGACTTTATGGCAGCGGCTAGGGTCTTTCTATCTTCAGTAAGTAGCTCTCTCTCTGAAATATTTGGCAGTGGCTGCCAAGGGTTATATTAATGTAAAGAAAGTTTACAACACACGATCAAAACTATATAACCCTTAATAGAAGTCCCCACTTTTCTAGTTAGTATTGTGCCTAAACTAAATAACTCAATTCAATTTCATTTCTCAGGGGAAGAAGGTTAAAGTCCCCACTTTTCTCGTTCCGGCAACACAAAAGGTAATATACTTGGATACATCTTGGAAGGAGTAATTTTTTGGCCTCCAAATTGTTCTTCTTATAGCTGCACTATTCCTTTTTTCTGGTCTAGTATACCCTGTTAATTCAATATATTTGATAATTTTTTCAACCCTAATCCAATTAATCTTTTGTTATCATTAAGAGATTTTGGAGATGTATCAGTATTTAATCTGCAATTGTTATTAGATATTTCTTTTTTTTTTGGATTTGAAAATGATTTAGCAAAACCTTTGTATATGTATGTACCTACATATAGGTGTGGATGGATTTATATAGTTTGCCAGTACCAGGATCAGGAGGTAAGACCTGTTCTCAGATTTTTGAAGAGGCAGGCTGCGACACCCCAGCCAGCCCGACTTGTGGTGCCTGTATGGGTGGGCCCCGTGACACCTATGCACGCCTGAACGAGCCTATGGTAGGTTCTCTACACACTTATTTTAAACTTTTATACATGTCTTAAACTTGGCCTACTTATTATGTCTTCACTGGAATTTGAACTCACAATATCACTTCTGCAAATTTCTCCAAAGGTTTACACAAACAGCTTCTGAAATTTAACGGTGCCATTGAACGGGTCCTTAGTGAAAATAATTTTAACAGGCTGGTCCTGGTTGACAAAGAAAGATACCCGGTGGTTTCTTTTGTTCAATTTCATCTTTTCACTTGTTTCAAAACATGCAGGTGTGTGTATCGACGACAAATAGAAATTTTCCAGGAAGGATGGGACACAAGGAAGGCCAAATTTATCTCGCCTCACCTTACACAGCTGCTGCCTCTGCCTTAACAGGTTACGTCACCGACCCACGAGAATTCCTGTGAGAGTATTATGGAGCGACTTGTCATATGTTTATTGTATCATCAGAGGACATGGACTGTTTATTATTAGTGTTATAATTTCCTGGGTTAACGCTACGTAGCTAAAAATAAACACTGAGCTATAGAGTGGAACAAAAATAAATTCTCTGCATGTTTTTATTTCAACGGATTTGTCAATCTTGTTAAGTTTTGCCAGTACTATTTTTTTGAGAATTTAATGAACATAGTGGGATTTTGATCTCCTATTTTTGTTCTTTATTTTAATTTGAATATTTATGGCCCATTGCATATATGGGCCCTTGAATCTCCATTGGGCCTCCATTGGGCCGTTTGCGGCTTTTTGGCAGATGAGACCATGTGCAGCAGGTCTCCAGTTTCTGTGAGGTTTCTTCTTGGATTCCAAGTTTCGACACTTTTTTTTTTTTTTTCAACCATTGTGGTTTCCACTCTCCACACCGTGGCTTCAGGACTTGCGTTTCAAACTTATCTTCTCTCTTCACTCCACTTCAGCCACTTATAAGGAAAAATCTTCTCTTTTAATTCATCAATTAACAAAATAAGTTCATAGAGAGTAAACGATGGCTTCCTTTGTCATCTCTCATCACTCCGCTATATTCAGTGCAAAGGTCAGCCTTTTCATCAATTGATTTTGAACATATCACATTGTCTTGGTATGCTACGGGGGTCTTCGTACGAGATTTAGATGATATCCATCCACTAGTGGAGAAACTGGAATTAGGATCAACCTATCTGGATCAGTTATTACCAAACACTAATACTAAGATCTATCTGGATCAGTTAATTTCAAAAATCTGACCCTAAAAACTATAAGGTTCGGTTATTATGAACAACCGATCCTAATGTATGCACATTTGGATCAGTTTTTTATAATAACCGATCTTGATAGTATTAGGATCGGTTATTATAAAGAACCGATCCTAATATATGCGCAAATAGGATCGGTTATTATAAAAAATCGATCCAAATGTGCATACATTAGGATAACAAAAAAAAAATTATGATCGGTTGTTTCAAATAACCGATCCTAATTAGTAATATTATGATCGGTTATTTGAAACAACCGATCCTAATTAGTACTATTAGGATCAATTATTTGAAACAACCGAATCTAATTTTTTTTTTTTTTAAATCATATTGTATGCACATTTGGATCGGTTATTTAGTAAAACCGATCTTAATAGATTATAATCTGGATTGGTTGTTGTTATTAATCGATCATAATGATAATTTGGTGTTATTATTTTCGTTTCCTGCCTCTGGTCCCTCAGTCTTTATCTTTTCTCCCTTCAAAATTAAACTCTCCGTCTCTCCCTTCTCTCCCTTCAAAATTAAACCTCTCGTCTCTTCCTTGTCTCCCTTCAAAATTAAACTCTCTCTTCTCTCAGTCTCCATGTCTCTCTGTGTGTGCTTGTTTTAAACCCTCTCGGTCGCGTCTTAGTATGACGAGACTACCGTGATGACGTCTCTGTTCAAGCCGAGCGATTATTCACGAAGTTAATTGAAAAATAGGTGTGTTCTTCTTTACCTTTTCGGATCTGATTGCTCAACTTAAGATCCAATTGCATGCAAACACCCTTTCTAACCAAGCATTACCATGTAATGACAAGGTACAAAGTTTATATTTAATTGTGATTTTCTTTTTGCAGGTATTCAAGCATTATTTTGAAGAACTAGAGGAAGAATATCTTAGAGATAACTTTGTCGTAATGGTAATTTTGTGTTTAATAATTATGTGTTCAATTAAAGAATGGATATGATTGTAGGATCATGAGTCATATATGAGTACTCTTGAAATTGAAATGAGTTCAATTAATAATTTTTGTTTTCTGGTTTGTTTTCCATTTCTTATTGAAACTAAGTCTATGTCAAAATAGATTGATTAAAATGAGAGTTAATTTTTTATTTTTGGATTTAAATTTCTTGTTATAATATGTAATGCATTATATCTAGATTCACAAAATGTTGGTTCTAAAAGAAAAACAAAAAAGAAAATAAAAAAAGAATTAGAATCGATTGTTTCAAATAACCGACCCTAATAGTACTAATTAGGATCGGTTATTTGAAACAACCGACCCTAATTATTTTTTTTTCTTTTTTGGGGCAGAAACTCAAATTAGGATCGGTTATTTAACTGATCTAGATTAGTGTAGTATTAGTATCGTCTTGATCAGGATCGGTTAAATTCTGATCCTAATATGCATAAATAACCGATTCTAATTTTAGGTTTTTCACTAGTGATCCTTTTTAGCTTTCTCTTTTTTTCTTTTTTTTTTTTTGTTTTTTTTTTTTGCAGAAAGGAAGTGGTGTAAAATGCCCCTTTAATCCTTCAATTAGATTATACAAAGGTAGAACAAATGCCTTTGTTTTTTACTTTTTTTTTTTCAATTTCCTCTTTTTACCTTTTTCAAAACATGCAGGTGTGTGTATCCACAACAAATATAAATTTTCCGGGAAGGATGGGACATAAAGAAGAGTGCGTATCCTCTGAGATATCTCAACTTTTGCGTGACCGACGTGTCCGGTGCCTATTCGGAGGAGACGTAGGGGTCCGTATTATGTGTGCTTTGAGATTCGTGCAGAACGTATTTAAACGGTTGGAATTTTCCATAAGGTCACTCAAAGTTTGAGATATCTCAGAGGATACGAATTCCATAAAGAAGGCCAAATTTATCTTGCCTCACCTTATACAGCTGCTGCTTCAGCGTTGACGGGTTTTGTCACCGATCCAAGGGAATTCCTTGCGTAAAATTAATTTATGTACTTGTTATAATTTGTATGCATGATAAAGTAGTGTGATTTTGAACCTATCAACTGGTTAAAATAAACAGTGGACTTAGTACTCTTTATGTTATGATTTAAAATTTGCATTGCATAATGTGTGTTTGAGTATAAAAAATCTCTACAGTGTGATATCCATCTAGATATCATCAAATCAATTGATGTGGAAATCTTCATTGGGATAATGTTATAGAACCAAGTAATCTACTTGCTCAATCAAGGTGCTCTCCTTTCCGTTGTGAAATGGAGAGGATATCAACCTAAGAACAGCCCCTAAGAAGAGACTTCTCCTGATACACACTACCATTTGCCCAAACAATACCCCACAAGCTACTTCAAATTAAACCTATGTCCCAAGCAAACCTAACAAAACACCAATGATATAAACTTCTCACACCATGCATTGTTTGAGTGGTTTCCCATCATTAACCATCCATGGTGCCGTTATCCCGCATTCACATAATACGGCCAGCCGCAATTTTGTTGGGTTTGTCTAACTCGGCTGTGGCGGTGTTTGGTGCAGCCATTGCATTTGCATGGCTTCCCTTAAGGCAATGTAGTTTGAGAGAGAAGGTGATGATGGCATTGTTGGGTGATTTGGCCGCGGTCCGGGTGGCGGCCATGGTTGCTACGGGGAGGGCACAGGAGGTCACCGCAATTGCAATAGCCGCTGCCTCTGAAAATGAAAATGGAGTGGGACCCACATGTGAGTTCTTCAGGCGGGAGACAAAGGTAAACGCAAATTATAAGATATTTACAAAATCGAGATATGTTCATTATTTGTAGAATTCGGATTTGTTGTTTGGAATTAAAAAAAAAATTAAGATCTTGAATAATTATTCATGCAGGAAAGTGTAGCATAGCGCCAGTGGCGGAGTTTGATCGTATATTTTTGAAGCAAGTATTACAACAACTAATTAAAATAATTAAAAAGTCGTCCTTTCAAAATAAAATATAGAAAGATTGGAGTTTGATTTAGAAATTCCTAACATATAATAATTGCATATGTATAAGCACGTTCTAAAGCATTGTGAAAAATTCAAAATTTCAGAGGCTGCAGTTCTTTAGAGTCGATTATATAATTATCATAATCTCTTACTTTTTGTGAAAAATAATGTTGTTATACCTTACACGCACAATAAATAGTATATTCTAGAATTCGGAAATTCTACGACGGCCACTAAAATTATTTGTGTTGGCTAATCCAATGAAAATTCAAAACAATTACAGTTTTCTCTCTTACTATACTATTATACTAGTGCATCGCAAACGTACTGGTCCGGTCCGGTCCGGACCCAGTAGGTTCGTGGGAACTGGGTCTACGGGTCTACATAGATTTTTGTGTTCTTTATATCAAAATAAAGATATGAAAGTCTAGTTTTCAAATAATATAATTTCTCTATACAAAAATATTATACAAAAATATTATAGATTTATACAGTTTTAATAATTAATTGATAAAAGTCAGAAATAAGAAAAGCTGAAATTCCAGTAAGTAGTCCAAGTTTGGTCCAGGTCTACATGATTTTAGTGAAAAAATTTGACCCAAATCCTTCCTAAATCTGTTTCTAGCCACGGTCCGAAACGGTCAAAGTTCTAACCACAGATGGTCCGATCCAGTTCTGGACCCGCCGGTCCATTTCAATACACACTATTATACGAGTGAGCTATTGGGCTTATGTAAAATGGGTCCTACAATTGCAAGTACACCAACCAATCAATGATTCAACTAAGCCCATTAGCCCAAATTCGAACTACACAAATCGTCTCACTTCTAGATAGGGGTGCCAATGGGTACGATACGGATAGGATGAAGCCATTTGCATATCCATACCCATTAAGAATTGATCTTACTCATACTCTATCCATACCTGTTAAAATTACCAGGTAACGAAACGATAGTGGACAAATAACGAATAATACAAATATAATAATTTTATTATTTTTACAAATAAACCATCAAAACTTATCATGTTATACATATGCAATCACAATTACTAATATAAAATGAAAATATCAATATACGATTAATTGTAATAGATTTTTATTAAGCAAAAAAATCAAAATTACAAACGTCTCTTCTAACAAATTTAATTTTTTAACTAAATAATAAAACATTCAAATAAAAAGTAAAATATTTAGCATATATTATTTTTATGATATAATTTATTTTATATAATTATCCGTTATCCAACAGATACGAAATAACCTTTACCATACCTATACCTATACCCATACCCATACAGGTTCATCTAACGAAAAAAATTCTTGGTGGGTTGCAAAAAATTCTATACCTATACCCATGCCCATACAGGTTCACCCAAATCCTTCTTAAATCTGTTTCTAGCCACAGTCTGAAACGGTCCAAGTCCGAACCACGGATGGTTCAATCCAGTTCTGGACCGACCGGTCCATTTCAATACACACTATTATACGAGTGAGCTACTGGACTTCTGTAAAATGGGTCCCACAAGTGCAAGTACACCAACCAATCAATGATTCAACTAAGCCCATTAGCCCAAATTCGAACTACACAAATCGTCTCACTTCTAGATAGGGGTGTCAATGGGTACGATACGGGTAGGGTGAAGTCATTTTCATATCCACACCCATTAAGAATTAAGCTTATTCATACTCTACATACCCATTAAGAATTGATCTTATCCATACTCTACCTATACCCGTTAAGATTAACAGGTAACGAAACGATAGTGGACAAATAACGAATAATACAAATATAATAATTTTATTATTTTTACAAATAAACCATCAAAACTTATCATATCATACATATGTAATCAGTGGCGTAGCCAGGAATTTTGGCAGGGGTTGGCGGAATTTTGCCAGGAGAGGCGGAGGAGAGGCGTGTATCTGTTCTAAACTCAGAATGAAGCACGATTTCAAAAAAGGGTTCTATTGGGCTGGAAAACAATTGGGCCAGGGGTAGGCAGGCTTTAATTCAGGGGTAGGCAAACCTTTCAAAGCCCATTAGAAAACTTGGTCCAAAATTTTTTTTTTTTTCCAGGGGTAGGCAGCTGCCTACCCCTGATGAACAGTAGCTCCGCCCCTGTATGTAATCACAATTACTAATATAAAATGAAAATATCAATATACAATTAATTCTAAGTAATAAATTTTTATTAAGCAAAAAAATCAAAATTACAAACATCTCTTCTAACAAATTTAATTTTTTAACTAAATAATAAAATATTCAAATAAAAAAGTAAATGTTTAACATATATTATTTTTATAATATAATTTATTTTATATAATTATCTGTTATCTAACATATGCGAAATAATTTTTATCATACTTATACTCATTTATCTAAAAAAAAATCTTTATCTAATAAGTTAATGAAAAAAAAATATGATCTATATTTATCTTATAGAATACGAAACGGATAAATGGATAAACGGGTGTCATTGACACCCCTACTTTTAGAGTTCTAGTGTCCTACCGAGAGTCTGTTCTGCATTGCTCTTCCTAGTTCCTACTGCCACTTTCTCGACTTGTAAAATGTCTAAAAGACCCCGACGCTTCCCCAAGTTTCCGAATCTCCTCCCTTCCCTCTCGCGCGGGTTCCTCCGGTACCGATCCCGCGCAAAACCGCTACCTCTTCTCCCTACCATGGCGGATCTCTCCATAAATAGGCGCAGTCTCTTCTCCAAGCTCCGCATGTTCAGATTTGGTTCTCTCGTCGTGGGAATCTCCAATTTGGGAATTCTTCTCTTTGGTGCGCTTCTACTGGTTTCGATCGTCTCGGATTGTTCTTACCAGGTTAAGGTCCCGTTCGTGCTCGCACCTTTTATGGCGGGTGTGAAGATTTTGGCCATGGTCATTGCTGGTAAAGCGCAACATGCCGCTGCTGAGACGATTATGAGCCGCTCCATGGATGAGTCCATTGCCGTGGATGCTGTTATTCGCCATGAGAGAAGGGTAGGTTGTTTTTGTTTCTTTTTAATTGGGAAGTGAAGCTCAATTTTGTGTTCGCCAGTTGACAAGTGAGTTGGCGAATTAGATTAGAGCAATCCATGGAATGGGAATCAGCCTCGTTCCAGCAACTATTAGATTAGATAGATACAGCAACTATTAGATTGGATAGATGGTAATACACAAGTCCCTAATCTGTATGTTAAAAGACCAGATAACTTTTGTTGTAGTCCTCATCTGTATTGCTTTGCATTCCTTAAGATGCCTAGTAATGTACTCAATTTTTTATTTAAAAGTTATAATATGTGGTGACTATCAGATCTGCTGAATATCTCGGTCTACTTCCTTCACATTGTAACTTGAAAAACAGGTATAGTTATCGAGATGGAACAGTTCACTGAATATTTGGTCAAGTAATTCTCAGTTATCTTATTGACAGGTTAGATACAGACGATGGCTATACTGGACTAGATTGGGCATGGCCATTACTGGTTTACAATTTTTGGGAGCAGCTTATCTTACCTTTATCGTGTTCACTAACCTTACCCGTGAAGCAATAACCACTGCTTGCTTTCTCGGTATGTACTAATCTCTGTCTCTCTTTCTGTCTCTCTCTCTCTCACACACACCTGCACAGTCCAAATCTAATGATAAATTTAGGAAACTGTAAATTGGATTGAATCAAAATTTCTGCTTCGCTTTTCTTTTGGAAGTTCAATGAGTGCTCCTACAAAATCTTAAATCAAGATTTATATCCTGTAATTTGTAAAGCTACAATCATCATGTATATCTCTCTAAAACATAAGAATCAGTGTGAACATAAGAAACACAAGAAATTTCATATTTTGTTGGCCTGACATGGAACTTCTTTTATTTGTCTAGTGTGATTTTGTAACTGCTTTATCATGGTAAACATGATCCATGTCCTGTTGGCCTGTAAATGCATATAGGTGCATGCTTTGTTTGCTGGGATGCACATAAAATAACATCTAATTTCATATTCATTTTATTTGCCCATTCATTTGTTTTTGTTGTTCTTGTTGGTGAATGGTAGGACAGGACACAGCTAGTAAAGCATGGAGGCATTACGCTGTAATTTCTTTCCTGATATTTGATTGGTTTGTGGTAATTATACAATTTTTTACTGGGTCCGACATACTGAGGTGGCGCTCTTTTTACTCAACTCATGACTCGGCATGGAAGGCTTATTATAGGGAGGTCTTTGACCATGGTATTAGAGAGGCTTTGTGTTGTCTCGGCCGAGCCAAATATCTGTATGTCTATCTCTATTCCTCCTGTGTGTCCCTTTACTATAGTGGCACCAGATGTGGCAGACGTGAAATTTGTATGATGGTGAAATTCTTCTTAGCCAAGTTGGTTACCCCATAGTATAATTAATAAACACTTCTTGTCTGTGATTCTAGTTGTAAGATTCCCATTTGCCCTTTAGCTTTTGGACTATGAAATGTTGTTAAGAGTATCTTACAGGCTACCAAATATCTAGTGTAAGCTTAAATTTAGTTTTCTTTACCATAATGCTCCCAGTACCAAGTCCAGGATTGTAGTTTACAGCACAGGTACTGCATCTAACTTATCATTGCCCAACCACAATGTCTAGTATTTATCGTGAATTTGCTGAAACAGTTATTCTAATATTTTTTATACTTTTTTTTTAAGAACTGTGTTAGAAGAAGATGAGGTGTACTCAGTGGCAAGGCTTTTAGGTGATCTGGTTGCATATCGTGCATCAGGAACTGGGCATTTGGAGTTCCTTGCAGGTTGATTAGCTTCTTTACATTTTTTATATGTACTATGTACACATGTGAGTTAGCTAATAGTTCAACTCTCTTGTATAAAAAGAAGAAGAATGAAAACCATTTTAACATATCTTTTTTTTTTTTTTCCAGGGCTTGCACTATTACAAAAGCAGAGGGGAATGCCTATCCCAGAGAGAGAGCTTCCAGAAGCTCCTTCAGATTTGATCCAAGAGGCAACAGTTCTCCATCCTTATGCGGAGGCTGCTTACACGGTTAAATATATAAAGACTAGCAAAAAAAAAATTTAAGAAAGTTTTTTTGCTAATGCAAGCATGGTGATATTTATTTTGAATTTATTTCAGGGCCCACTTCTTGATTTTGGAAGGAACCCTATATTGTTTCCATGCGCATGGCTGTACAGACAAGGCGTCTTGACTCCATGGACCCGTAACAGGTATCATCTTAGGCCTTAGCTATTATAACATGACACTGACATAGTAAACTATTTAGTATAAGATTCGCCCATCTCTTATTGTTCTCTTATTCACCCAACTTTCTAGGCGTCCTGCATTAGAAGGTGACAATTGGTGGAGAGGGCATGCAGCAGCTTTTCTTAGATTTGTTAAATTGCAACCAGAGGCTCTCCTGCAGGGCCGAGTTTGTCAGGTTATTTGTTATATCCTGAATTACTTGTTTATCAGAAACAATGTATTTGTTTATTTATCACTATTATTATCATCACCTTATTGCAGACAAGGCGTGAAGCAGCTTATTTCATGGTTGCTCTACACGAGGAAAGAGCCATTGTTATCACTGTGCGTGGAACCGAGACGCCAGAGGACTTGTTAACTGATGGTTTGTGTAGAGAATGCAACTTGAGCTATGAAGATTTGGATGGACTTGTCAAGTATGGACCCCAGTCATCCTCAAATATAAATAAATTAAATGCACAAAATGGAACCAGTTTAATTTTAGTTGTTTTATTATCTTTTTTAGTGAACACTTACCAGAAAATACAAGGGAGAAAGTTTTGTCAACATTTCCACACTATGGTCATGGAGGCATAGTGGAGTCAGCCAGAGAGTTGTTTATGCAAATTGACAGTCAGTACAGTTAATTGCTTGAGATAATTATGTTAATCATTTTGCCTATGTCAGTCTTTTGACCCTAGAATTGCAAATGCATTACAGGTAACTCAGATTCTGGAAGCAACGGCTTTCTGACTTCCTTGTTGGGAGAAGGTGGTAAATGCCATGGGTACAAATTACGAATTGTTGGTCATTCCTTGGGAGGTGCTGTTGCCACACTGTTAGGAATTAGAGTAAGTTCCCTTTTATTTTTCCTTCTCTCTTTTGACTTCGAAATTTTGTATAGGTCACATCCAGTGCCAGTATGTAGTGGTCAGAATGCAAACCATACTGTTATACTTGTGCTTTATTTTCTCAAAAAAAAAAAAAAATCATCAGCTACGTGTTTGTCTCAGAAGAGAAAAGGTTATTAGAGCTTAAAATAACCATTCTACTTTATATTTTGTTTTTTCCCACTTTTACGAAATTAAACAGCTTCGTGGAAGGTATTGTAACTTGCATGTGTATGCATATGGATCTCTTCCTTGTGTAGACCCTGTCATAGCAGAAGCCTGTTCTGATTTCATAACTACGTAAGTGAAATGACCTTACTGTTGTACCCCCTTTGTTTTCTCCTTTTTCTAATATGTTATTTTCTGATACTCTGTTTCTTCGTCCCTATTTTAGAATAATTTGCAACGACGAGTTCTCATCTCGGCTGTCAGTTAATTCAATCTTGCGGCTGAGATCAGCCGCGATCAACGCTCTCTCAGATCCCACCTCTGCCGACTTAGTAATGTTAAGAAATCTTGCTCGAAGAATTTTGCACATCAATTCAGTTCTTGACCTTTCTGAAAATAATAACAATGACACATTGGTCCCTCCTACCAATAACCGCATTATGCAAAATGGATTTTCTGAGAATTCAGAAATTGAAATCATAACAAATGGACACAGATCTTATAATGGAATGGTCCCGGTTAATATTCCAAGCCCAAGTTTGATTAATATGGGGGAGGGTCAAAGTCATTGTGGAACATCGTCTTATAGGGAAGTACTGGTGGAACCACCAGAGATGTTTCTGGCCGGTACAATAATACATATAGTGAGGCAACAAAGAGGCATCTTTACATTTCCCCTTTGGAGATGGTGGAGCCTCAGTGGTGCCAATCAGATCCCGTTCAAGGCTTACGTGTCAAGAAGGGAGTACTTCCGGGACATGCTTGTCACGCCTTACATGTTCACTGATCATCTCCCCTGGAGGTATGTTTGATTATCATGCAGGTACTGGATGTACTGTACCAATACCCAGGGGCAGAAATAGAATTTTTTGATAAAGGGGGCTGAAAATTAAAATGCACAATGTGGTGAGTGGGATTTGAATCCAAGACCTCTCAACTACAAAATAAAGCTCTAACCACTAGACTACAAGTAAACGTTTGATTATTATTGGGCCCGGAGGGGGAGGGGTGTGCGCTGATCTATATGGAACGTTCTGAGAAAATTAAATTTAATTAAATTTCAATATATATAACTAAAATTTTAAAATCATAGGGGTGGCTTAGCCACCTTTCCAATACATTGAGATCTGCCCCTGCCAATACCAAGCTGACCCCTAGTTTGGCCTGAATCAGCCAAGTGTAATAAATAGTAAATAGTCTGCTACTCTGGTCTGTGTTGTGCTGTACCTGACCACATATTCTTTCAACAATCCTTTGATGTTATAGTTTTTTTTAATCATTTTTATTGTTTGCAAACGAAGGTGCCATTATGCAATGCGAAGAGTATTAGAAGCTCATAATTGTAAAAGCACTCCACCTTTGGATTGTGTTGAGGAACATTTGGTATGATCTCCCCAAAGAAAATGGAAAGATTTTCACGTGTTTAGGCATTCAGGATTGGTAAATATTGTACAGATTTGAGGTTTAGGTAGTAGCATGATTGATTTTATATCAAAAAGATGTGTTGTTATTCAAGTAAAATAAATATATCCATTTCCTAGTCTCTTCTTCAGCTCAAGTGCTACTGTTAAATTTGGTAAATCATCAATGTAGAGTGGGGTTCTTGATTGATGTGCGTTGAACAATCTTTCTCCATCAGTGCGTGTGTTTTTAACTTTCTACCAGATATGAATTGCATGCATTACAGGAAAAGGGTAATCCGGTCGAAAGTCGAAACTGCCACAGGATGGCTCAACATCACATCGCTCTATAACATGAAGGACAACTTTCTTGTTGACCTTGGTGTTGCCATTCGTGCAGCATCTGACTGTACAACTGTATTCTAAACTTCAAGAAAAGGGGAATGACATGGGATGGGATGACCCGCTCAAACCTAAATTTAAATAAACAATTATTTTTCCTTCTCTAATAATGCTGTGATTTCAAAACTAACTTGTTTCTCATTGGAAATCATGTGGTTCTGATATAAATGCATATAATGTGCACTAAATCTATTTCCTCCAATCTCGATTTAAATGCATCTTAAATTTGTTCTGATAGGGGATCAATTTTTGATAAATAAATGTTATTTTTTATAAAAAATTTAATATCTTACGCGTCTCCCTTGTCGTTTAAAAAAGAAATGTTCTGAAACAGGCCATGAATTTTCAAGGCCACCGCATAAAAAGAAATGAGCAGCCTGAATTTTCAAGGCCACCGCATAAAAAGAAATGAGCAATAGAAGATAGCTCACAGCCTCACAAGTACTAGTGACAAATGAATAGTTTGAATTCAGTTTGTTAGAGTCAAAAATTTAAGATTCTGGTATAATTTAGGAGTAATTCGATACAAGAAGGAAACAAAATAAAAATAAAGAATTTTTTTTAAAAAAATAGATAAAAATTTGTGATTTATGTTTTATTCGCGAATAAATACACGATTAAAAATATGAATAAAATGTATTATACGTTTTATTCAGAATTCGGTTCAGAAACGTAAAAACACAAATAAAACATAAATTATTTGCAAATTTATTGCGTATATCGTTACAATGCTCAGTTGCTCACAAGCATGTGGTGTCACACAAACAATCGCACAGCAAATGTTATAAGAGAACGTTAGTGTCCCGGTGTCGATGTGTCTACCAGAGACCGGTTGGTGGTCCATTTTTTTTTTTCTCTGTGATTACTTATGCTTGGTGCTGGATTCTGATAATTGTCTCCTTGTTTGTATTGACCTCCATGGCAGGAGATGTTGATAGATCAGTTCATTTGTGTGCGGTTTTCAAGGTGCACAAAATATCACATTAATCATTTATACTTGCATAGTGTATGTCGTTTATTTTGAACTTATTAACCAATATATTACTAATTGTCGTAACCATTGTTAAAATTTTCAAACTAATTAATTATATCATTATTTTGAATTATTGACGTGTTAGATATGCCTTTACATAATAAACCTGTCCAAACGGAAAATAATATTTTATCGTTACCTACAAATAATCATAGTGACAAATAAATTATTCGGGTTCAGTTTGGCGAGATCAAAAATTCGTGATTCAGAAATAATTCGGGTATAATTCGGGAATAATTCGGAATTATCCGGATCAGAGATCTCAGTCCTACAAGAGAGCAAAAATAAATAAATAATGTTTTGAAAAAAATTCAGAAAAAACTCGCCAATAATTTGTAAAATTGGGAAATTTTTTGTAAAATTTACGAATTATTTGAATTTAATTTGATTAAAGTTTGGTCAATCGAATAATTTGACATTCAATTCGGTATCACTAAAAAAATAAATTATTTGAATATAATTTGCAAATGTTGTGACTATGCAAATAACACAGTATTGTGGATTTGTGACGAGTTACACGGACCTCTGATCTCTAGACACCACATAGGATTATCTGGATTCGACTTTAGCTTCTTATTTGTTTATACGGTCGACTCCTTTCTACCGAATTAGCAGTGGATTCCTCTCCTATCACATCATGAAATTGTGATCATTAATTAAAAAAAGGATCATTACTTTTCCCAAAGCACATATCTTTTCGCCAAATACTAATTGCTAACCAGACCCAAATTTCACCACCAAATGTTAACATCCTATAATTCGATGAGGATTGCTAATTACATCAGATCAATATTTTGGCAGCTAGAACACCAATTAAGTTTACCAATTTGTCAATTCAAAGTACAAATATTATCCCTTTTTGTTAGGAAAATTATTGTCATTTATAAACCATAAACAATGTTACAACTACATAGATTAAAATAAATGTACCTGAAAATTTAAATTTTATTGTCAAGAATATATTCAACAACCTTTTGCAATCAATATATGCGTACATGTGTTTATAAAATATAAAATAGTAATGTGTTTATAATGATCTGAGTCAGTATTTTATAATATGATTTTAAATATGTGTATGAAAATGCACTACATATCACATAATTGTATATGCATATTTAAAGGCGAATTTATAAAATACTTTTGCAATTTTAAATAATAATGTTAATTAATAATAATGAACCACGCAAAAATAAAATTATGCAACTTATTATTAATAAATACATGATTTTTTTGCATAACATCACATATACAACAACATGCACTTGTATATACTGTATGGATTTTTTTTAAGTAGAATTAATTTTAATTATTTTAATGAAACAAGTATTATTGTTTTGATTTTTATAAAAAGCAGCTCTATGGATCAGTGGAGGGAGAATTTAAATTTGATTTCAAGGAATCTGCGATTGATCATTTCTACTTATTTCCCCTCCACCGATCTCTAAGATATGTAGAGTTGTTTTTTATAAAAATAAAAACAATGGTGTTAGTTTTGTTAACATAATTAAAATTGGTTCTATATTAAAAAAAAAATCTACTATATAAGTGCATATTACATTCACGTTTTCATAACTACATATTATATAAGCAATGGCATAATAAATGTACGGTCTATATAGTTGGCCATATATTCAAACCCGTATATTATTGATGAACATATATTATTGATTGTATACATTTATATGGCCGCATTGCATTTCATGTAACCGTATTTTAAATACTGATTTTGGTACATTCTACAATAATTTAAAAAACTAAAGTAATCTCAACAACAGTTTGTTATTATAATATTAGTTTATCAAAAAGATAGTATTTTTTTTTTCCAACATTTTTTTCTCCACCAATTCCACAGTTCCAACCTCTACCTTCCATCCTCTCCTGTTCCCCCTCCCCCAAATTTCCTCATTTCTCACGGTCCAAATGCCCAATTTTTCAATTCCTTAACACCAACAATTGGTTCTTCTACCCTCCATTACCTTGATCTACCAAGTCTGAATCAAGGTCTTTTCTCTCTCAACCCAATTTTCTCTATGAACCCAACACAAAAGGTGATTTTTGTTCTTTTGATGTGATAAAGCTTTTTCATCTTCTTTCTTTGGGTCAGATTTCGATTTGAGCACAAATAGTTGGTTGTCTGCCTAAAAAATTCTAACCAGTTCCTCTTAGAAAGGGTCTCTGATTAAAACTATATAGCGCTCTACTTTAGATCTACTCCAAATTGAGGCCAAATTGAAAATTTCCTTTTACTATTTAAATCTGGATTCCTTCTTTTTACCTGAAATTTTTTTCATCTTTCGATTTATCAGCTTTCAAAAATCTTCCAGTACAAGTCTGCTAATTGCCGAACCTTCAAATTTCTCATTTGAAGATGGCACAAGAGAGTTGCAATATTGATGAAGACAAATCAGACCTTCTCAAATCATCCCCTTCTCCTTCAATTACACCACCTCAATCTACAGTAATTCC